>PVIC010042551.1:0-15757 GCA_004025085.1 Thryonomys swinderianus
TAGATCCACTTCCAAGATGGTGTTTGCCAAATAGGGATATAAGGAGGTGCTGTGGGAAATAAGGATATAAGGGAAGCATCTTGCTTCCCTTTCTGAACTCTCCAATACTGGATGAAATCTGGTAGGGTTCTTCAGTTTAAGCCTCTATATCTGATTTTATTTGTCCTCCACATTTCTAAGTTCCTGTTCTTCCCAGTGCATCTCTTCCAGGCTTCCTTGCACATTTGTGCTTTGAGTTGGCCATGATGTATCAGAGAATACTTTCACTTTCAATAAATCTCTGATCCTAATGAGATAGGAGATAGGGTGGAGCTAGACTAGCTGAGAAGAAAGGGGTGGTGGGATCCCAAGATCAAGGCAGCACTGCCACTCAGGACTCCATAGGTAGAAGTTCTCACAAGTCCCCATGAGATGCAGACAACATAAAAGGACCCAGACATCATGAAGAGTTCACCACTATGGCTTTCTTCATGGTACTCCACACTGAGTCCTCCAGGGTATATTTTTTGCCTTTTTTATTTGACCCAAGTTCACTTTGCAGAGCCAGCTTCTCCCTCACCTTTCATCTTTACTTTTGTTAAATATACCTTATCACTTGTTTGATCCTGGTTTCATTACATTCTCTGCTCAACATGAGAAGAACCTGGAAACCAACTCCAGAAAGATATGTGAGTACCCATCCGAAACCCAGTAAGCTATAGCGAGCTATTTCTAGAAGCCACCCAGTAACATTCTTTGGTAAGCTAGCTAGGAGGAGATCAAGTTAGGATCGATGGGCACACTTTTTGTCTCTCTCTAAAATGTTGCGAAGGTTTTGTTTTTCTCTTTCTTTCCCTCACTCTTTTCCCTAAGTTGTGAATTCTGGGACCTCTTCTCATGCCACACAGGGAGGCTTTGCAGTTCTGCCATCTACCGGGGATAAAGGAAGGAAATGTATGGCTTTTGTTTTTCTTCCAGCTGCTATAAACTTTTCATCTTTCTTTCATTCTTTCTTGTGCTATCCCTTGTTGTCCATGTATGTGTTTGCTACCATTTTGGGAAATCAACCTAGTCTCTACTTCTTTCAGTCTGTAAATGGCTGTTCTTTATTGGCTTGAGTTTTGGTCCTGGGTCCCACCATGTTGCCTTGTCAAGTGGCCAGCCAAAATGCTGTCTTCTGCACGCAGCTAGACATGGGCTTATGTCATTTTTTTCTTAACTAACTAGCCTTATGAGCTAAGCCTCTGATTTTGGAAGACAAATGGCAGGAACCTCTTTTCTTTTTGAATTTTTTTAAACCAGTAATGTAACACTTCCTGCATGGAAGAAAAAAATTTGTTCATTGAAAAAAGGAAACAAAGCTTTTGCTGGAGAGGGGCACAGGTTGGAAGGGCCTGTTTCTATGAGGTGGACAGCACCAGCCAGTGACAGCCAAGACAGTTTTAGCTGACTTACTTCCTCTCTGTATTAAACCCTGCCTGAGGCTACAACTTCCTGGATGGATTTCTTCCTTATTTAAGTGCATGCAATTTAAAAACGTATGTCTGAAGCCTGAGCAAGGGGGGAAAAAGCAGTTTTAACAGTTTAACTAAAGTGATTGTGAGGACATGAAAGCAGAGTTGTCATTATTCTTAGTCTTTTTACTGTTGGATTAAATGTAGGAGATACTTTTCCAAACTGGCTCCATTCTGCTTAAGTAGAGCCATCAAGGGGCTCAAAATATAAGTGAAGCCATCAAATGAAACAAGTCATTAAGGGAACTTTGCCTGGGGAAAAGTTACACATTTATCTCACAGGAGTTGAAGGACTAGGTTAGGCCAGCAAGTGGGTTAGCCTCCTTTACCCTGATGCTTTAACATACCTTAATATGAGGACAAAAGTCCCCCACCATGGTCTTTCATCTATCCTTTTGTGAACAATGCCAGTATCACTCTAAGTTTGGACAGAGACATCTGTCTAGTCTGTATTAGGCCTCACATGGATGCTTTGTGTGGCCTTCAGGTCTCCTCCTTCTGTGTGGGATGTCATGTAGAGTCAAGACCTAGGTGTCCTCTTTCTCTATAAGCCACAGGATGAGCCAGTGAGAAACTTCTTGGACCTCACTACCATCCAGATTTCACTGACTTCACTACTAAACAATATTCTCTTTCTCTTTCTTTTGTAGAACTGGGGATCAAACTCGGGTACTTGTGCTTCTGAAGTAGGCGTGGTAGGACTTGAGCTGAATCTCCAGCTTTTAGGCCCATATTCTTGGTGAATGGGAAAAGTTTGATTCCATCAGTCTGAAAGAGGAACAGTTTCCCTACTATTACAATACAGTGCAGCTTCATTGTGAACTGAGAGGTGGCAAGAGATGGATATAGGGTAATTCTTTAACAATAATATAGGTATAATAGTATAATAATGGGCATAAGGTAATACAATGAAATTATTCTCCACTTACAGTTTTTCTGTTGACAACATACAGTAGAATGATGTCCCAAATATGTGGGCTTCTGAGACTCTCTACCAGAGGGAATACCCAGGATCTGTGCTGTTTAGAATGACTCTCCAAGGAAGAGAAAGATATTCTAGATAACCTTGTTTTGAGACTGAGTCTCTCTGACTTTTTTGATGAAATTGGGAGGTCTTCTCAAACTCTTCCTTCTAGTCCCCAGGCCAATAAATCAAGTCCATCCCCTCCAAGTGACTCAGAAGTTCCATTAGAGCCCAGGACCCCAAGGGGTCCCAGCATTCCTCGGCCACTTCATCATGCTCTTCAGACAGCCTTAGGTCCCACTGGCTGCACACAAACAGCTTTTAGCTCCATAGCTCAAACCTCTTCCTACTACTCAAATTCACAGCTTATCCTGCCCTTAAAAGAGGTCCCAGGTGGGAATTCTCAGTGCAGGTCCTCTTTGTTCTCAGTTGCAGATGTCCAAGATTGCGAATGACTAGCCCAGCTGTCAGAAGATGCTAGGAAGTTTGCAGATGGGTTTTTGACTTATCATGGTGAGAGGTTCAGTTTGTCTTGGCCAGTTGCTATATACCAGTTGAAAGTCAAAGTATCCTACAAGAGACTAAGAACTATGCAGGTGGACAATGTGGTTTGAAAAGGGAAGAAAACCACCCTGGAGAGGCTATTCTCCCTTCAACAGCATGAAATTGGCACTATGTTAGTCATGGACTAGAAATAATGTCTAATATCCTAGCTAATCTTACCATAGGGAAGAACAGGTGGGTTAAAAACTTTTTTCTTTTTTTTTTTTTTTTTTTTTGCGGTACTGGGGATTGAATTCAGACCCTTGTGCTTCCAAGGTAGGTGCAGTACCACTTGAGCTAAATCTCCAGCCCCAAAACTCTTAACTATGATAAAGTGAATGGACACACAGGAAAATCCAGCTGCTTTCCATAACTAATTAGTAGAAGTCTTCCGTAATATAGATCCATCGTCCAGGGAGGTTGAAGCACTGTGGGGCATCATTTCATCTCTCAGCCCCAGATACTTGACATAAACTACAAAACTCCAGAAACCTGTGGCCTAATTGTGGGATACAGCCTTTTCTGTGTTCAACAGTTAGGACCCAGAGCATAGAAAAAAGATAGCTGTTACACTTAATGATGCTTTAAACCCACCCAGACTGGCTAAGGAAAAACACAGGGACAGTCAAGGAAAGAGTTCCTCTTTCAAGAGTAAGAGGATCAAAAACTAGGCATGAGATTGCACCAACCCTCCATCTGGGTCCTGCTGCTAATAATGTAAGGCAACTAACGCGCCTGACATGTAGTTTTGGAGTTCCGACTACCCCCACTCCTAGAGGTCATCCAAAACTTTCATTTCCTTGTCTGATAACTGAAGAGGCCCAGGGGAACCTGTAATACCCATATCCATGGACATTGCCATCTCCTCTGAGGAATCCTGGGTAATTAGAAGTCACAGGTGAGCCAATTCAACTGCTTATTGGTATAGGGTGGCTCATTCTGTTTTGATTTATTCTTCTGAAAAATTCTCCTCTAGGTCTATGGCCAAAATTGGCATCGAGGGACCTCTAGGTGGAGATTCTTTGTTCTGCTAATGTAACATTAAAGGCCAATTGTTTAACCATGAGTTTCTAATTGTCCCACAGTGTTCTGCTGCTTTACTTGGGAGAGATTTGCTAACAAAACTGAAGAGGATTCTCAAAATCTGGCTAAGACCTTTACTTCTCATTTAACATTATCTGTTAAGCAGTTTGTTCCTCATTTAATATTTTTGGCACTGCCAGGGATTGAAATTGGACCCTTATGCTTGCAAGGTAAGTGTGATACCACTGAGCTAACTTCCTAGCCCTACCTCATTTACTCTTGAAGTTTCTCACAGCAGCAAAACTATTTGATATTTATACATGTGCGTCCTATTTATTTCATTTAAGAGTATGGCCTCAATATGCATCCATTTAGCTATAAATATCTCTAATTTACCATTCTTTATGGCTGAATAGTACTATGTTTTATTACAAAGATACATCTTCTTTGTCCCATCTCCATTTAAACCTAAAGGAAAGAAAAAAATTCTGGCTAAGACCAAGTCAGGTTTTACTTGTGACTACATCAAGTCTCCCACTGCAGAACCCAGTAATGTTTATCTGGTGAGCTATTTCAAGAAGCTACTTAATTACATTGCTGCTCCTCTTGTGTGTCCTTCTCAATTCTTTGTTCATGATATCAAGAATTTGCACAACATCGCCAACCTGATAATATTGTCTTATGACTACACTTTAATTTTTATTAAATTAACTCTATAATAAATTATCTGTAATAAATTTTTATTAAATTAAATCAAGCTATAGACTAGGTAGTTATGTAATCTATGGATTAGGGAGTTGCATTCCATTTTAGTTCTTCAATTGGTTCTTTTATTGTCAATTCGTTTTAAGCTTGCTTATGTTGGCACTATACAAGGAATTGAAAAATATTCTCTATCTAATCCAGTATGAATATTTTTTCTTCTTAAAATATGCAGAGGAATTCCCAATGAAATTATCTGGTCCTGGAGTTTCAAAGGAGGAAAGCTTTAATTATGACTTCAACAAATCTAACACCTATTATGGTTTTCAGATTTTCTATTTATTCTTGTATTGACTCTTTAAATTTGTATTTTTCTAAAAATTTATCTACTCCCATTAAATAGTCAAATAAAGGAAATTAAAGAAATAAATTGTGAAATTATTAGCATAAACCTGTCATAATAGTGGTTAATAATCCCATAAGTGTGTTCAATCAGTAGTGATATTCTTTTTTATCCTTGTACTAAACATCCTCTTTTTTTTTTTTGAGACAAGGTCTCATTTTCTAATTCAGGCTGGCCCTGAGCTCACTATGTAGCCCAGGCAAGCCTGGAACTCAGCAATCTTCCTGCCTCTGCCTCCCGAGTGCTGGGATTATAGGTGTGAGCCATCACACTCAACATTGTGGTGTGTGGTACTGACTGCTGGTGGGTGTGAAAATAATCTGACTTTAAGGTAAAGAATTCTCTGATCTACTGTCTGACTGATATAAGGTATCTGATCTATGTATCTCCAAATAATGTAAAAGATATAACTCCCAACCTACCAGATGTCTAGCGTGCTGAGTTCATATTATCTAAAAATCATAGAATGATTTCTAAAAACAGTGGAGGTTGAATAAGAAGAATTCATTAAAGGAAAGATAGCTTCTAAGAGAGAGAAAAGGAATGGGCAGAAAGTGAGTTTCCCACCAACTCCACTTCTCAAGGGTGTTTTATTGAGCAAAGCCATGAGGTGAGGTGGATTCAAGGTAGAACAAAACTATAGTCAAGTAATTAGATTAAAAGTAGAGTTACTTAGGTAATGTTGATCTAATAGGGAATCACAAGTTGGTATGAGGCAGGATGAAATTACTGTCAACCAAAAAGATCACAACAAGTATTATCACTTAGGTAATATTGATTAAATGGGAATCAAATAGGGAAACAAGTCATGTAGCAAGTGTGCATGATATGAACAAGGATTTCCAGGAAGATGTGAACTAGGGAGTTTTGGTTTCCATGCAAGGTAACTGACTCCTGTTTAGAATATCAGTCACTGCTATTCATCCCTGAGGGAGGTACAGTTGGTCCTCCAGTTAGTACCAGTCTCCATACAAACAACTTGGGTTACAAATAGAATTTCACTTTTAACATACAACCAAAGCCTTCAGTTACACTTGTGCAATTGCAAACAAAGTCTCATGGTGCCAGAAAAGTATACATAAGTACATATAAGTGTCAGTCTGAGCCCAAAAGTGCATTTGTGGATGTAACTTGTTAGTGCTCAATATAATTGCTATGGCTACTGCTATCAAAATGGCCCCCAGAAAAGAAAAAGCAAAGTTCTTCTCCCAAAATAAATGAAATTGTGGAAAAATGGGCAGGGATACAAATATCTGTAAAAAAGAACCACCATACAGAAAAAGCCAACTGTTGCACTCGCTTGCTTAATGACAATATCATACTACAGAACAGTGTTAAACAAAAGACAGAAACACACAATTTTATACCAGTTATAGTTCTGAAAAGACTGAGACCTAGTGAGCCAGAAGCAGTGGTCTACAGACCCTCCCAAGGACAGAAAGGACACCAGAGAGACAAATTCTTTATGTATTCGTGGAACAGGACTCTCCTTCCAAACAATAACCACCTTCCATTTCATCCTCCCTTCTTGCAAGCCAAAAATGTCAACTTGAATGGTGAGTTCTGTATGAAATTGTTGTATCTGGTAGAGGAGGCACATTTTAAACTTTTTGGCAAATGCACTAGGAAAATTATTGATGTTTCTAGTAAATTATGCACATTATACAACCCTTTTTATTATGAAAAGGTTAAGGGTACTTTGGGAGGTTCAGAATGCATTATAGGTATTTTCATTATTTCTTATGGGAAAAATAGTCTTGACTTACAACAAACATGAGTTACAACAAGCTCTCATAAACAAATTGAATCCATAAGTCAAGGGTCCACTGTATATCCTCACTCTGGCCTGAGTCTGATGCAGGAAACGGCCCTCCTGTCCACAGGACATGCTGGAGACAGAACACAGGGATGCTGCCTTCCCCAGCATTTGGAAGGGGAAGCTATATGTGTCAGTTGTTAAATGAAAACTCGGCCCACAAAGCTGCTCTCTGCAGCTCTAGATCGTCCCTCAGACACTTTCCCTCAGCCAAAATGGCTGCTCCCGTCTGGGTAGGGAGCAGGTTTGGCTGACCTGCTACAGTGGTAGCACTTCTCTTTGTTTAACTTAGTCTACTTAACAGCTTTTCTTATTAACTTTCTATTTCATCATGAAAGCTCCTTTTCCATCTTCCAAAGCCCTTCCTTCTCAGTGGGTCTTTCCTGAACTCCTCAAGTGCATCGCCCTTAGTCAGCCATATTGAACTTCCGTACTTTTGCATTTTGTGTGTAAAAAAAACATTGACAGTCTTTCTATTTTTGCTCAAGGATATATGTACAGCAGACAACCTTTTAAAACAAAATAGCATCTGTAACAGAATTGCAGATTAGTTTGCTGGCCAGTGTAATAAAGATAAGGTATCCCTTAGGAGCAAAAATTGGTAAGATTTATTATCACCCTGTCATAAAAAAATTGAAGCTTCCAAAACACAAGCTTCCTCAGCTGTGAGGCAAATTTCCAGAGTGTGTAGGAGAAGCTTCACTTATGGAAGCTGAAGTTTCTAAAAGAACCAGTGTGAAGCAGAAGACTAGGTCATAACCTGGAAATATTAACAGAAAGATCTTCCTTATTTATAACACAGTGTCATAACCTTGTTATAAAACTTAGATGTTAGGGCCAGGGATTTAGCTTAAGTGGTATCGCACCTACCTTGGAAGCACAAGGGCCCAAGTTTAATCCCTGGTACCACCAAAAAAAACCTTAGATGTTAACCTTCTCCACTGTTGGTGGGAATGTAGACTGGTACAACCTCTGTGGAAATCAATGTGGAGATTCCTAAAAAAAAACTAGGATTAAAGGTTCCATTTGACCCTGCTATTTTCCTGCTAGGAATATACACAAAAGAATTAAAAGAATCATATCAGGGGCCGGAGGGTTAGCTCAGTGGTTCTGACGCCTGCTGCGCAAGCTCAAGAACCTGAGTTCGATCCCCGGTGACCACATATAATGCTGGGCGTGGAGACACGCCCACCAACAATCAACACCACATACCACAATGCCTGATATGGTGGCTCACGCCTGTAATCCCAGCACTCGGGAGGTAGAGACAGGAGGATTGCTGAGTTCGCGGCGGCTTGCCTGGGCACCATAGTGAGCTCAGGGCCAGCCTGAACTACAACGCGAGACCCTGTCTCAAAAAGCAAAAAAAAAAAAAAAAAAAAAAATAGAATCATATCATAGTGACATATGTACACTCATGATCATAGCAGCTCAGTTTGTGATAACCAAATCTTGGAAACAATCCAAATGCCCATCCACTGGAGACTGGATAAAGATACGGTTTTTCTACAAAATTGAGTATTACTCTGCCATAAAGAATGATAAGTTAGTGTCATTTTATAGTCAAATGGACGTACCTTTAGACATACTCATAAGTGAAATAAATAGGTCACAGATGTGTAAATATCGTACCTGTTCTCTGGTATGAGAAATTCAAGATGTTAATGAGTTCTATAATATATGATGGATATTGTGAAATAGAAAATATTCAAAGGGAAATGTGGTGGAGGGGTGAGTAATGAGGGGTAAAAAATGTGATGGTAATAAAAAAAGGGAAACAAAGGTATGTATTTAGAGGATGGGGGTTGTGGGGTGGGTAGAGGAATGGAAAAAATAAGAATTTAATTGTGTCATATACTGGTACAAATTCCCAATATTGAGTGCAAGCATGATGTGTGTGTACAATGTGCCGATAAAGATAAAAATAAACTTTTAAAACTGTAAAAATAAACTTAGATGTTAGGGTGCTTGACAGACATCCTGACAGAACATCCAGACAATGTCTTTCTTACCTCTCTACAGTATGAAGATATTCATGTTTCCCAGGCCAGTTCCTGGGGGCTGCAGACTCCCTGCTTCTGGTCACACATCAGCTGGACACAATCACTTTTGTCTCAGTTGCTACTTAAAGGGACCCCACTGGTAGGTGGACTTCAGAGTCTCATCTATGGAGAGGCTCCTCTACTTGGACCTTTCCCTGTCAGAACCCTGAAAAGCATCTAATAGGATACTCCAGTGTTGGAATCAGAATTTCAGGTATTGAAGTTCTTCTGATCTGGTAATGTAATCCTTCTTTCTGTACTTTTTCTTCTGTGTAATCATGTGTGTGTGTGTGTGTGTGTGTGTGTGTTAATTAACAGTATATAGCTTAGTGGCGCAGTGCCAGACTGGCAAGTGTGAGGCCCTAGGTTCAATTCCTATCAAAAAAAAAAGTGAAAGCCCAATTAGTAGTTTATTAAACTCTGTTTTCTTGCTCTTACTTGATGTTAGAGTTTTACATTTACAAATCTGGATCTCTAAATAAAGCAGCTATAAATTTAGTCTCTTTATAGCTACACACCTGCCAGTCATGGAGATCCAGGACACATGCACAGAAAAACAGTTCTCCGGCCCTGCACTTAGGACTAATCAGAAAATGTTGTCTTCAATTCATCTGGCACAATACTGAGCAGAGTTTTGGTAGGATGGCCTACATCCGATGTCACCATGAGGAATGGAGGGTACAAAAGACACTGCCTGTTAACCTTGTATCCACTGTGCTTTCTCTTTTCCAGTGGCCTTCTCTCATTCTGCAGAATGTATTTCATTTCTCACCTTTAATAAATGTAAGACCTTACTGCCTTTTGCATGTGCCTTTACAAGTTCTTTGTTCAGGACAAGAACCTAAAAAGAATCTTTAGAAGGATCCCATACCACCTCAAAAACCTGGTAACAAACATGAACCCGAAGTTCAGGGTACTTGCTATGCTGTAAATAAAGTCTTCTCACTCTACCCAGGAGTCTGTGCTCACTAGTGTCTTAGTCCCTTCCAGCTGCTACCCCAAAATACCATAGTTTCAGCACATTTCTTGCTGCTCTAAAAGAGGACTCAGACTAGTTAGTTTACAAATTAAAGAAATTTATTTCTCATCTTCTGTGTTGGGATGTGCAACGTCCATGTACTGACATCCAGCAAGGGGCATCTTGTGGCATTGTAACATGATAGAAGGCGTTATAAGATTAGGGTGCATGAAAGAGTGGAAGAGGCTGGAACTCCTCCTGTCAAGGATGCTACTCCAAGATGATTACCCCACTCCCTCAAAAACAGGCTTAATCCATTAATGATGGGAGTCATTCCGGCCTCATTTCCTCTTACAGGTCTTACCTTTAAATACTGTGACAATGACAGTTAAATAAATGTCAATGCAGATTTTGAAAGGGACATTTGAACCATAGCACATAAGTAAATCATAAACACAAGAAATGTATTTGTTCCAGAAGCTGAGAAATCTGAGGCCAAAGCACTAGCTTATTTGGTTTCTAGCAAGGACCTCTTCCTCATAGATGATGCTATCCCAATGTCCTGATATGGTGGAAAGAGTAGAAGGGTATTAACACTGTGTCCTCACATGGCAGAAGAGATGGAAGAGATTCCTGGCTCTAGGATCATATAGGATGACACTAATTCCACTCATAATAGGGTTCTCATGGCCCATTAATCTCCCTAAAGTTCCACCTCTTCATGCCATCGGTTAGGAGTTAAGTGCTAACATGACTCTTGGAGAAACAAATATAATCAAATCAGCAACTAGCAACCATTCAACTTTGGAGGCTAATTAGCATACAGCTAGAGAGAAATCTAATGCTTTCACTGTTCTTAACATTTATTCTTCAGTTGGATGAGATGATCTATATATGCTAATTGGCTGAAGTGTGTTAAATAGCCCATTACTGATTATACGTCCTTAATGTCACTATGCCCTTACTGCTTTACTTCTGCCCTTTTTTATCAGTTATGAAGAAGTAATATTTATGAGTCCCTCTATAATTCTGAATTTGCCCATGTCTTCCTTTAGATGTGCCAATTTTGCTTCATGAATTTTGAAGATAATATTTTATCCATATGTTTAGGATTGTTTATCATCCTGAAAGTTTGGTTCTTTCATCACGTAAAATTTCCATCTTTACCTTTAATAACATTTCTTGTCACTAATCTACTTTGATATTAATATAGTCACAGCAGTTTTCTTACACCTTTTATGTGATATTTTCTATCTTTTATTATATTTGAGGTGTGTCTCATAGCATATAATTGATTTTTATTTCAAATATCTGTCTTTCAAACACAATCCTTTGGAAGTTTTAAAACTGTGCACAGGTAGGTCATCAGCAAAATAGCAAGGCCCCAAGCTCTTATTCTTCCATAAAAACATTGGAAAATGTTTGTTTCTCTTTTAAAAAGAAACTGTATAAGTCAACTTTGTCAGACATTTGAAAATAGTCAGTTTCCCTACAGGTAAGCAAATGTTTTAATCAATAGCCATCTTCAAAATGAATGACAAGTGTATGGCATTATTTTACTCATCCACCCTTCCCCGTCCCAGCATAAGAGTATTGATCTCAGCAGCAAGAGCTCAGTTTTCATTTTTCTCACTCAGAGTACAGCAGACCTCATTTGAAAATTATTATGTGCATCTGTTTGGATCATTCTAGAGATGCAGGACATTCATCTCTGTTTTACACAATTCAAAATACAAGTGCAAAAGCACTTGTTCCTAGAAACCACAAATCCATGGATGAGTTGAACAAAAGCTTAGGATGGAGAGTTATAATAGACCATCTAAGATCCAGAGGAAAAACTAGGGTGAGAATTTTGGGGAAGGTATGTTATTCAAAAATATCTTTGTATATGAAGAATCTGAGAAATCCAGGCACACAGTCAAACAAGATGCATTGTTAGAAAAGACTGCAAAAACCCTTATGTTTTCACCTACCAACTCATCTGACCTATAGATTGTCTGTGTAGTGAAAGGCTGCTCCAGAACAGACAGTTCACAAAGATTTGGGGAGGTGATTATTCACTCTTTTTATTTCATGAATATGACAGTTGTTTGTTTCAGTTTCTGTCATGCAAAGAACATTAGGGAAACAACAGGGAAAGTAAGGTAAACAACAGATATCAGTGATCATACATGACAAAGAATAGATTTTGCAAAAATTGTTTGGAAAACTCTCAGACTATGGCAGCCTTCAACAGTAAAGAATAAAAGAGCAAAAGAGAATTATATGTTTTCCAAAGTTACCAAAATTGTCAAATTCTAATATCCAAATAAAAATACAATGCACATATATAAATAAGAAAACATGAGTCAAAGAAATAAATTAGCAAAAATCATCCCATGAATAAGTTCAGACAAAATAATTGTTTCAGGCTGGGGATTTAGCTCAGCAGTCTGCCTTGCAAGCACAAGGTCCCAAATTCAATCCCCAGTAACCACATACCACAATACCAGGCATGGTGGCTCACTTCTGTAATCCCAGCACTCGGGAGGCAGAGGCAGGAGGATTGCTGAGTTTGAGGCTTGCCTAGGCTATATAGTGGGCTCATGGTCAGCCTGAACTACAAAGGAAGACCCTGTCTCAAAAAAAATTCCTCCAAAATTTTAGAACAACTGGATTAAAATTTTTCAGTGATAAATGAAAATATAAACAACAAAAAAGGAAAATGATTTTTGGACAAAGGAAAATATCAACAATGATAGAAATCATGAAAATAAACCAAAGAAAAATTCTGGAACAATGAAGTACAATAATTCAATTGTAAAAATTCACTAGATAGGTTCAACTGTATATTTAAAAAATGAAAGAATTATTCAACAAACTTAAAGAGAAATCACTTGAAATTATCAAATTTAAGAGGCAAAAAAATTAATAAAAATAGACAATAAGGTACAATAAAAAAATCATCAAGTGGCTCAATATGTTATTTATGGAAATAATATAGAGGGAAAATTAGAAGAAACAATGGCTGACACTTCACAAACTGTATAAAAGACATGACAGTCTGGAGACTTAGCTCAGTGGTTCTGGCACCTGCCTAGCAAGTGCAAGGTCCCTGGTTTGAACCCTGGTAATCACACACCACAACACCGGGCCTGGTGACTCACAACCACCAGCAATCAGTACCACACATCACAGTGCCAGATATGGTGGCTCATGCCTTTAATCCCAGCAATTGGGAGGCAGAGGGAGGAGGATTGCTGAGTTCAACATTTGCCAGAGCTACATAGTAAGCTCAGGGCCAGCCTGAACTATAAAGCAAGACCCTGTCTCAAAAGAAAAAAAAAAAAGACATGAATATTCAAATCCAAGAAGTTCAATGAATGCCAAAAAGACAAACCCAGGATGAGCCATATCAATGCATATAATCACATGTGGAAATATGAAAACTAAGAGGAAACCTTGAAAGCAGCAAAAGAAAAATGACTCATCATGTACAAAGGACTCTCTGTAAGATGATGAGCAGGTTTCTCTTTGAAAACCTGAGGGGCCATGAGAATAGAATGATACATTTAAAGTGTTAAAAAAATAAATTACAGAATCAAGAGCTCTATTATATCTAGAAAAAGTTCTTTAAAATTGAATGAGAATTTAAGATATACCAAAGTAAACAAAACCTAAGAAAGTTGATTACCACTACATATGCCAAAGGGAATCTTCAGGTTGAAATAAAAGACCATAGTCTAAATAGTAACATCTGAGAAAGGTAACTATATAGGCAAGTAGAAAAGTCAGTATTATTATAGTTTTGGTTTGTAGTTCCATTTATATTTTACCTTATAAAAGACAAAAGCACACAAATAAATGTAAATCTGTGTTAATGGGCACATACTCTATAAAGGTGTAATTTGTATTAGGAATAATATAACTTAAAGGGGAACAGAGCTGTATTTAAAAAGTTATTGTATGAAATTAAAGCTAATTTGTAATCAGTTTTTTAAAGATTACTATAACTTTAAGATATTGTATACAATCTCTATGGCACCCACAAAGGAAGAATTACAGAATATTCACAAAAGAAAATGGGAAGGAAGACTGAATAAGATATCAGAAAATGGAAAGGCATCCCTTGTTCCTGGGAGGAAGAACCATTACCATCAAAATGTCTATACTCCCACAAATACTACATAGATTCAATGCAGTCCTGCTTGAAATCTCAACAGCATATTTCTCAGAGCTAGAGAAAATAATCCAAAAATTCATCTGGAACTACAAGAGACCTTCCACAGCAAAAGGAATTCTAAGCAACAAGGACATGGCAGAGGGTATCACAATCTACAATTTGATAAAACCACTGTGTTAAAACTGCATGGTACTGGCAAAGAAACAGACCCAAGGATCAGTAGAACAGACCAGAAAATCCAGAAACTCCAGATACACTAAACCACCTCATCTTTGACAATGGAGCCAAACACCCTCACTGGAGGAAAGACAGCCTCTTTAACAAATGGTGCTGGAAAAGCTGGGTTTCAACCTGCCAAAGACTAAAGCTAGATCTATCCTTTCACCATCCACTAAACTAAAATCAAAGTGAATTAGAGACCTAAATATTAAAACAGAAACACTAAACCTGCTGCAAAACAGGTTAGGTAAAACTCTTGGAGACATTGTCTTAGAGAAAGACTATGAACAAAAGCTCTATAGCATGAGAATTAGCAGAAGGAATCAACAACAGAGATCTCATCCTATCAAAAAGCTTCTGCACGTACTTGCTTCGGCAGCACATATACAAAAAGCTTCTGCACAGCAAGAAAACCCCCCAGCAGAATGAAAAGACAACAGACAATATGGGAAAAAATCTTTACCAGCTGTTTCTCAGACAAAGGGCTACTATCTAGAGTATATAAAGAATTTTAAAAATACCCTCCCAATTTAAAACTTAATTAAAAATGGGCATCTGAAATGAAGTCATTTTTCAGATGAAGAAGTAAAGGCAGCTAAGAAACATGAAGAAATGTTCAACATCTCTGGTCATTCAAGAGATGCAGATGAAAACAACACTGAGATTCTGTCTCACTCTACAAAGAATGGCTGCTATCATGAAATCAACCAACAACAAATGCTGGGAGGGCTGTGGGGAGACAGGAACTCATCCACTATTTGTGGGAATGTAGACTAGTGCAACCATTGTGGAAATAAGTGTGAAAAATCCTCAAAAAAGTAGGAGAGGCGGTTGCATTTGACCCTGCTATTCCTCTGCTAGGTATACACATGAAAGAATAAAAGATTTATATCACATTGACATATGTGTACCCATGTTTATAGCAGCTCAGTTTATGATAGCTAAATCTTGGAAACAGCCAAAATGCCCATCAACAGGAGACTGGATAAAGATGTGACTTTTTTAATAAAATGGAGTATTATTCTACTATAAAGAAGGATAAATGTGGGCCATTTATACTCAAATGGATGTACCTTGAGAACATACTCAGAAGTGAAATAAATAGAACACAGATGTGTAAATATCTTATCATTTCTCTAGTATGAGAAACTAAAAGTGTAAATGAGTTCTAAATTTTGTGATAGATATTGTGAAATAGGAAGAAAGTGTTCAAAAGGAAAAGGGAAAAGGGGGTAGGCATAAGTAAAGAAGGAAAAAATATTTGATGGTTAAAAAAGAAACAAAACTAACTAGGCATGGTAGCTCAAGCCTGTAATCCCAGCACTTGGGAGGCAGAGGCAGGAAGATTGCTGAGTTAGAGGCTTGCCTGGGCTACATAGTGAACTCAGGGCCAGCCTGAACTACAAAGTGAGACCCTGTCTCAAAAAAGACA
>PVIC010042552.1:0-15760 GCA_004025085.1 Thryonomys swinderianus
CTCCTGTCTCTGCCTCCCGAGTGCTGGGATGACAGGCGTGAGCCACCACGCCCAGCATTATATGTGGTAACTGGGGATCAAACTCAGGTCCTTACGCTTGCGAGGCAGGCGCCGGAACTACTGAGCTAACCCTCCGGCCCAATAAACCATTTTTTAATTAAGCTCATCCTAATTTCAACCATTTTTTTCTGGAATATAATGGGTGACTACCCACCAAAGAAGTGGTTTGAGATTTGAAGACGAAAATGTTCTCCAAAACCAACTGGGCAGTAGCACAAGCCTATAATCCCGGTATACAGAAGGCTGAGTCAGAGGGATCCCAACTTGGAGATTAGCATGAGCGACTTAGGGAAACACTGCCTCAACATACACAGTGAGCTGCAGTTGCCCCTCAGTGATACAGCACTTATCAAGCATACATGAGGCTCTGAGTTCAATGCTCAGTATCACAAAAAAAGATAAAGAAATAAAAAGCATTCTCTAAAAACAAAGTGTAATACCAGGGAGGCATGGCGGTGCACACCTGTAATCCCAGCACTTGGGAGGCTGAGGCAGGAGTATCACCACAGCAACTTCCCGGCCAGTCTGAAATGCATAGTAAATTGAAGGTCAGCCTGAAGAGATACAGTATTTTAAAACAAACACAGGGCTGGGGATTTATCTCAAGTGGTACTGCGCCTACCTTTGAAGCACAAGAACCGAAGTTCGATCCTTAGTACCTCCAAAGGAAAAAAAGAAAAGAAAACAAACAAATACAACAAAGTTCAAGAGTATAACATGAGGCTGGAGATTTAGCTCAAGTGGTACCGCGCCAGCCTTGGGATGCACAAGGACCCGAGTTCAATCCTTGGTACCGCAAAAAAGAAAAAACAAAAGAGAGAGAAAGAAAAGAGTTTAACACGAACTTCTGTCTTATCCTGTATAACATCTCCAGATATTAAACCTCTTTAAACAGGAAACATCCTATTGGACAACCAACCTAACTCCAAGTTTTACAGAAGGGCAAACAGCTCCCAAGAGAAGTATAATTTCTAATTATCACAATGAACAGTCTGTGACTCTGCCCACTCTTTTTTCTATTACTGTCTTATAAAAGCAGTCCAAAACCTATAAAGCTAGAGATGATTAACACAAAGGCTCCCAAAGGGTGTAAACTATAAATCTGCATATACTGAAAGAAATTAAATGAACACTAGATTATAAATATTTTTTTTTGAGACAGGGTCTCGCTTTGTAGTTCAGGCTGACCCTGAGCTCACTATGTAGCCCAGGCAAACCTCGAACTCAGCAATCCTCCTGCCTCTGCCTCCTGAGTGCTGGTGAGCCACCACACCCGGCTAGATTATAAATATTTTTGATAGGAAGATTGGCTGGCCTAAAGAGCGATGTTCCTCAGGAGTGGTGGCACACCTGTAATCCCAGCACCTGACAGGCTGAGGCAAGAGGATCACCAGGAGTTTAAGCCTAGCCTGGGCTACACAATGAGATGCTGTCTCAAAAATGAAACAAAACAAAAAAGAAAAAGAAGGAAAGAAAAAAAAGCAAATCCAACCACTGAAGTGCATAACTTCAGCTTGAGAGCAACTGAGAAAACTAGAGAGCTCACTGAGTTGACACCACTGATCATGAATTAAAAGGGATCCAGCTAGGTACCGACTAAAAAGCAAAAGGGAAAGGTAGCTAATCTCAGGAGGCCAGACCTGCACCAAGGGATACTGGAAATGATAAATCTTTAGTTACCAAGGACAAAATTTTTAACCCAGGCTTTGAGAAGTAATAGAAGCAGACAAGTAAATCTAAAAACTACAGCAGAAACCAGGTTTGATGGCACATGGCCTGTAATCTAGCACTCTGGGAAGCTGTGTTACAACTATGAAAAAGTTTGAGCCCATCCTAAGCAATTCAGTGGCCTAGCGAGGTCCTGTCTCAAACTAAAATAAAAAATTACAAGGGCAGGGATCACTGCTCAGTGAGAAGGCCCTAGGGCAGTGGTGGCCAACCTGTGGCACTCCAGTGGGCTGTTCATATCACTGCAAGCTAAGTCTAAGAGGTTCTTCGGATCACTGCCCTAGGGGATTCAACCCCAGTACCAGAAGAATTTTAAAAATATAACACACAGTATGTGTTGCCTAAATAAAACTGTGGCTACAGAGGGAAAAATAAAAACTGAAACATCATTACTGAAGAAGGAAAATCATACACTTTGCCTTTATGATTTTTTTCCTGAAAAGGATGGAAGAAACAAAAGCCAACAAAACAAAATAGACTGAAAAATACAGCAAGGTAAAAAGATGGAGGAATGGGGAGGAAAGGAGAAAGGGAGAGGACAAAAGGGAGAGAGTAGGAATACAGTATAGATTTATGCAAAGTACTTCAAAATCCAAAAGCCTGGATTACTCTGGTTTTTTGGGGGGTTGTCTTTTTGTTGAGACAGGCTCTCAGTTTGTAGTTCAGGCTGGGCCTGAGCTCACTATGTAGCCCAGGCAAGCCTCGAACTCAGCAATCCTCCTGCCTCTGCCTCCCCAGTGCTGGGATGACAGGTGTGAGCCACCACGCCCAGCATTGTGGTATGTGGTTACCGGGGATTGAACCAGGGATCCTGCGATGCTAGGCAGTCACTGGAACCACTGAGCTAAATCTCCGGCCCCTCAGATTTTTAAGTGTACTACCTGTTTTTTTTTTAGGCAGTGTTATACCATTTAAAAAAAAAAACTTAAAATTTGAATCTTTTCAGCACCCTCTAGTTTCTTTCTTGGGGGAAGGGGTTTAGACAGGGTCTCACTATGTAGCCCAGCCTGGCCTTGAACTCTGGGTGATCATCTAGGCTAGGGTAACAGGCACGTGGCACTTTGTTGGGCTCTCCTCCAATTTATACTATGTGATGAGTAAAACTACTTAGGCTTTCTTACCCTGTGCTTCCTCATGAAAACAGGGAATGTTGATAAGACAGAAAAAAGAGAAGAAATTTATCCAGAGTTTCACCTAATTTTTGAGGAAAAAAATACAAATTCTCAGGCTGTAAATGTAGGTCAGGTGGATTGCTTGTCTAGCATGCACAAGGTTTTAGGTCCAAATACCACAACAGAAAAATAAATAAATAAAACCTTAAAAAATTAACTATTTGGGGGCCGGAGGGTTAGCTCAGTGGTTCTGGCACCTGCCTCGCAAGCGCAAGGTCCTGAGTTCTATCCCAGTAACCACATACAATGCTGGGCATGGAGACTCATGCCCACCAGCCATCAATACCACATACCACAGTGCTGAGTGTGGTGGCTCACGCCTGTCATCCCAGCACTCAGGAGGCAGAGGCAGGAGGATTGCTGAGTTCGAGGCTTGCCTGGGCTACATAGTGAGCTGAGAGCCAGCCTGAACTACAAAGCGAGACCCTGTCTCAAAAAGGAAAAAAAAAAATTAACTATTTGGTCCTTTTGTTCTTGATACTTTTCAATAAAATACAGAAGTCTACAGATCTGGGTGTGATGGTACACACCTGCAGTCTTAGCTACTCAGCGGGCTGAACTGACACCACTGGAATCGAGGGAAGTTTCATACCAACGCAGGCAACAGAAAGAGATCCCAAGGGCCAGGGATTTGGCTCAAGTGGTACCGCACCTACCTTGGAAGCACAAGGAGCCTGAGCTTCAATCCCCAGTCTCAAAAGAAAACTAATAACGTGCTATATGAATGTCTACAAGTAATATCTCTATAATTTAAGTACTGAGTTTTAATGTTTGCTGAACTGGAAAGAGAGAACAAACTGTACAGAAATGTCGTGAGAGCAGGCAGGTGCTTCTCCAGTCAAAGACTAGTCAGCAGGGTAAGCTCCAGAGTAGCAAGGCTTCCTGTCACTTTCCCTTGCAAATGTTTATCATTATTCATAGCATTTCTTTTTCTTTTTATTAGTTAAAGATTTCCTCAAGAGGCAGGCACCCAGAACAAGCTCCCAGGGTTACATGTCCTCTAGGTTACACTTGATTCAACAAAGTCCTCCACAACAGGGAGTCTACCCAGTCTCTAAAAGCTGAGCAGAAAAAGGTACAATGAAATAATTTGGCAACAGCTAGCAGATTAAGTAAGCCCATAAATTATATACACATTCACACACGCATATAAATACAGAGAAATAATTAAATGCTCTGAACAAAAATTCAGAAAATTAAGGACAGGCTAACCATAAAGCACTATGGTAGATGATAAAGGTCATGAGAAACATCTTCAACAAAGTAATTTAAAATAAAGATAATAATTATCAATAATACGTACAATGGTGGTGCACACCTATAATCTCAGAAAGCAGCAAAGCTGAGGCAGGAAGATCTCAAATTTGAGCACAGCTAGGAAAACTTAGTGACTTAACGGGACTCCATCTCAAAAAAATGGAAAGTGCAAAAGATGGAATACAACTCAATGTGAAGGACCTGCATTCAAACTCCAGTGTGGAAAACAGTGGTAATAGTTAATAAATAGGTGATAAAATCAGTCAGAAATCCTTGAAATAAAACATCTGCAAGACTCATACCTCTCACTTCTCAAGAGCAAATGTTACAGTAAATGTCACACCGAATTACTTTTCTGACATGCACAAAGATGTATCATTTTTTTAAATTTTATCTTTATTGATACATTGTATATACACATCATAATATGATCACACTCGATACTGGGAATTTGTATCAGTATATGACACAATTTAATCATTTTTCCCATCCCCCTACACACCCCATAATCCCCTACATACTGTAAAATCTTTTGACAAACATTCATTTTGTATTTCCATTAAAAAACACACACTTAGCCGGGCGTGGTGGTTCACACCTGTAATCTCAGCACTCGGGAGGCAGAGGCAGGAGGACTGCTGAGAATGAGGCTTGCCTGGGCTCCACAGTGAGCTCAGGGCCAGCCTGAACTACAAAGCGAGGCCCTGTCTCAAAAAAAAAAAAAATACACACTTCAAAACACTAATTTTGGGTTCAATTCTGATGCCTTCATTTTAAATACTCTTTTGTAATACCGTTGAATATGCCCCTTAACTTGTAAAATATTTAACAAAATTACAAGGTACTGCCGGGCATGGTGGCTCAGGCCTGTAATCCCAGCACTCAGGAGGCAGAGACAGGAGGATTGCTGAGTTCGAGGCTTGCCTGGGCCTACATAGCGAGCTCAGGGCCAGCCTGAACTGCAGTGAGACCCTGTCTCAAAAAAAAAAAATAAAAATTACAAAGTACTAATTAGCTAAATAAATTCTGTAGTCAGTTTTCCTCATTTCCACACTTGCCACTCAGCCTCATCCTAACTTTAAAGGGCAATATAACCGATTCATTTGCACAGCATTTTACAATTAATAAAATATATTTTTGGGCCGGAGATTTGGCTCAGTGGTTCCAGTGCCTGCCTTGCAAGCGCAAGGTCCCTGGTTCAATCCCCGGTAACCACATACAACAATACTGGGCATGGTACGCCCACTGGCAATCAGTACCTCATACCACAGATGCCTGGCGTGGTGGCTCAAGCCTGTAATCCCAGCACTCAGGAGGCAGACGCAGGAGGATTGCTGTGAGTTTGAGGCTAACGTGGGTTGCATAGTGAGCTCAGGGCTAGGCTGAACTACAAAGTGAGACCTTGTCCCCCCAAAAAGTATGTGTATTATCTGTGATGATAAAGGTTAAGAGAATTTGCATCTGCATATAAAGCATTCAGGTTTAAGTATGTTTTCATGTTATGTCATTTCATCCATTGTATTTGAATTCCAGACACTTTATTCTTTTCTTACTCAGCTATTGTTCTCCAATTACCAGTAATGGCTTAAATTGCCTATTAGAACAGCAGAATGATCTTTGAGTGCTGGTAACAGAAGTATTCCATCTCTAAGTGTAGGTGTAGTTTAAGAATGTATGATTTATTAACTACCATGGGAATACACAAGCACCGTTAAGAAGAACTAATGCATCATAGGAAAGCAAAAAGTATCTCTTCCTCACCCCCAATACAGAGTAGTTTGCAATGTCATGGTAACTGATAAGAAAAAAATACTATGGCAGAAAGCAGTATCTGGAAACAAGTATTCTTGACTGCTAACTTGCTTAGCCCATGTGTACACTCCTATTTTCTAAAAGATGTTGTCTTTAGAAATTAGTATGAATTGATTTCCTGGCTGTTTTTCCCACATTTAGGCTTTAGAAAACATACTTTAGCCCTGCGTGGTGGTTCACACCTGTAATCCCAGCACTCGGGAGGCAGAGACAGGAGGATTGCTGAGTTTGAGGCTTGCCTGGACTACATAGTGAGCTCAGGGCCAGCCTGAACTGCAAAGTGAGACCCTGTCTCAAAAAAAAAAAATTAAATATTAACAAGAACTGTTCATTTAAACTCGTGCCACCCCCACCCAATATTCTCTGTGGTCCCTGGTAGGGGTCCAAGGAGGAAGTAATTAAACAGCCAACAAGTCAACAGGACAACCAAAAATGAAAGGACATCTGTATTTAAATTACCTACTTTCAGATAAATTACAAGAAACAAATCTAATATATTGTCAGTAACAGTCAAATGGAAAGCAGAAAATAAAGAAAAATATACAAATCAAACTTTGAAAATAATCACCACAACTTTACAACTAACAATTCATCATTATAAAAAAAATCGTGGAACGTGCCGGGTGTGGTGGCTCACGCCTGTCATCCTGGCACTCGGGACACAGAGACAGGAGGATTGCTGGGTTCCGGGCTTGCCTGGGCTACATAGTGAGCTCAGGGCCAGCCTGAAAAGCGAGACCCTGTCTCCAAAAAAAAAAAAAACCCTGGAAATTTAAAATTTTTATTTTGTATTTTCATAATAAAAAACTTTACAGCCGGGCATGGTGGCTCATGCCTGTCATCCCAGCACTTGGGAGGCAGAGGGAGGAGGACTGCTGAGTTCGAGGCTTGCCTGGGCTACATAGTGAGCTCAGGGCCAGCCTGAACTACAAAGTGAGACCCTGTCTCAAAAAATAAATAAATAAATAAATAAATAACTTTACAATTAAAAATAAACTGTCATAGGGCCGGAGGGTTAGCTCAGTGGTTCCAGCACCTGCCTCACAAGCGCAAGGTCCTGAGTTTGATCCCCGGAAACCACATACAATGCTGGGCAGTTTGATCCCCGGAAACCACATACAATGCTGGGCGTGGAGACTCACACCCACCAGCAATCAATACCACATACCACACTGCGGGGTGTGGTGGCTCACGCCTGTCATCCCAGCACTCGGGAGGCAGAGGCAGGAGGATTGCTGAGTTCGAGGCTTGCCTAGGCTACATAGTGAACCCAGAGCCAGCCGAACTACAAAGCGAGACCCTGTCTCAAAAAATAAATAAATAAATAAATAAATAAATAAATAAATAAAATAAACTCATATATTTCTTTGTACAAACTCATTTTATATTTTTCTTTTTTTTGCTTTTGAGACAGGGTCACACTTTGTAATTTAGGCTGGCCTTGAACTCCTGACATTTCTGTCTCCTGAGAATGCCATCTCAGATCTAGATGTCGATACTTGCCTGCTGATAGCTTAACAAAAAAACAAAAACAAATTTTTCTTGTGTACCAAGTAAAACAGTAAATCATATGATGATTTAAGAAGAAATGGGAAACTTCTAGAATAGTAAAGGTTGTGGCGAATGAAGTGTAGAAAACATTCACTTTACCTTATTCTTAATAAAATAGTATAAGCAGCATAATTTACAGAATATATAAAAAGAAAGATTTGTGTGTCAAATGTGTTAGTATCGTTACCCAGACTCATTTTAGTATATTGATATCCTTGCTTATAATCTTTCACTTGTTGGGGGATTGGGTTTTTTATTTTATTTTTATTTTTGGATTTTTAAGACAGGGTCTCACTATGTAGTCCAGACTGGCCTTGAACTCACTGTGGATCCCATGCTGGTCTCCAAGTCTCTCTGAACCTCCAGCCTCAGTTTCCAAAGCCCTGGTATTACAGGCACCTGACACTTTGCCCTGCTAATCTTTCACCTTTTAATTATGGACTTGTATTCCTTCTACTTCATACCTCAAACTGCTTTTTTTTTTTTTTACGATTCCCCCCCTCAAACTGCTTTTTAATTTAATGCCAAATAAGTCAAGATTATTAATACTTCGTGCTAAATATCAATATAAAACATGAAGCTAAATCAAAGATCTTACTGTATAAATCCACTATTTTAATAAGAGCACTTTTGGGGAATAGGAAAAAATGAAAATTAATTTGTATCAGGTACTGATACAAATTCTGTCAACTGTGATCACAACGTGTATATAAAATGTACCAAACCGGGAGTGGTGGCTCACACCTGTAACCCCAGCACTCAGGAGGCAGAGGCAGGAGGACTGCTGAGTTCGAGGCTTGCCTGGGCTACAGAGTGAGCTCAGGGCCAGCCTGAACTACAGAGACCCTGTCTCAAAAAAAAAAAAAAGTACCACCGGGCGTGGTGGCTCACACCTGTAATCCCAGCACTTGGGAGGCAGAGACAGGAGGATTGCTGAGTTTGAGGCTTGCCTGGGCTACACAGTGAGCTCAGGGCCAGCCTGAATTACACAGCAAGACCCTGTCTCAAAAAAAAAAAAAAAGTACCAATAAAATCAATTAAATTCTACCCCAAGAAAAAATATTCCATCTCTTCCACAATGAGGCCACTCAGAAGCACATATGAAATAATTGCATTAACAATACACTGATGAATCTAGTAATTGCTAAATTCTGTACATTCTGTTGTTTCCCACTACACTTCGTTTCCTTCTGTTCAGATTCTCACTCAACCCTGTCCCATATTGCCTTAGAAAGAAATTAATAGGTAAAAAACAAAAAAACAGACATTTCACTTAAAATACAATGGTATTAAAATCTACTATGTCATGAAAATCTGGATTTGGTATAGAAAAGTAAAAACCTAAATGAGCAATACAAAAGTTAAATGAAAAGCAAAAAGGTACACTATCTAAAGTATACATAATGTTCAAACAACAGAAGAAACTGTGTGTATTTAAATTTTTTTAAATGGGCAAGGGCTACAGGTGTCATTCAGTGGTACAGCACTTGCCCAGCACGCACAAGATCCTGAATCAATACCAAGCACTGGAGAAAAAGTATAAGGAAATATAAAAACAGAAGAATCAGAAAATATAAAGATAAAAGGTTAAAATCAAGCTTAAGTAAGGATATAAATACATTCAGAACTTACAAACTGGGCCAGGGATTTAGCTCAAGTGGTAGCATGCCTACCTTACAAGCATAAGGCCCCAAGCTTGATCCCGGGGCCACAGGGAAAAAAACATTAAAAAACACTTACATGTGAAATCTCATTGAATTGAAAAAAAAGAGCTATTTAAATCTGCAAGGGACAGACCCTGGTATTTAGCTCAGTGGTTCTGGTGTCTGTGGTGCTTGCCTTTCAAGTGCAAGGTCCTGAGTTCAATCCCTGATAACAAAACAAAACTCTACAAGGGACATTCACACCTATGAAAAGCAAGAAAAGATTCCAACAAAGCAACAACAAAAATCTCACACTAAATCAAATGTGGTGTCCCACACCTTTAATCCCAGCACTCAGGAGGCTGAGGCAGCAGGATTGCAGTGAATTCAAGACTAGCCTGGGCTACGTAATGCGTCAAAAACAAACAAAACCCACCTTACACTAAGTTCCTAGATGTTGACATTATAAATTAGTATAATTCCGGGCCGGAGGGTTAGCTCAATGGTTCTGGCGCCTGCCTTGCAAGCTCGAGGTCCTGAGTTTGATCCCCGGTAACCACATACAATGCTGGGCGTGGTGACTCACGCCCACCAGCAATCAATACCACACACCACAGTGCCGGGCATGGTGGCTCACGCCTGTCATCCCAGCACTCGGGAGGCAGAGACAGGAGGATTGCTGAGTTCGAGGCTTGCCTGGGCTACATAGTGAGCTCAGAGCCAGCCTGAACTACAAAGCAAGACCCTGTCTCAAAAAAAAAAATAAATTAGTATAATTTTCTGGCCAGCAATATGACAAATGTTATAAAACTAATGAGCACCTTCAGTTGACAAATCCACTTTAGGAAATAAGTCTAGGAAAATTAAGTCCCCCGGTAGAGGGCAAAAAAGACTACCTAACTAGGAAAAGACCTTAGTAAAAAAGAAACACTCAGTGGGAAGTTGGGATCAAATTATAACATCCTAAATACAACTGAACTTTTCCTACCACTGAAATGACAACTACTCAAATTCACAGAAAGTATATGTAAAAGTATTGTCATAAAATATAAAGCATAAAATGGAGATTGTTTATTTGATTTGTCTTTACAACAAAAAGAAAAATACTAGTGAACCAGCATTTTTATTCTATAGCGACTATTTTTAATTATCTTAATGTTCCATCAAGTTAATTTAAAAAACTATCCTTTCTTTTAAGTCTCCTTTTGCCGCCTGCTTAGCAATGGGCAGCCTGCATGCACTTATAGGCTGTTAAGAGGGACAAATGGAAACAAAAGCATTTTCAGCATACTTTAGTGCTAAATTTTTATCTTCAAACCTTATCAGTAATTAAGTGCTAAGACATATTAGCAGGCACTGTTTTTGCCTTTTAGGAGGCAAACAAGACTTAGATCCATCAGAAAGTCTGGCTGCAAATTAAACTGAGAAAAGTTTTTCAGAATTATTTTTTTTCATTTGACAATTACCATTAATACTACAGATACTCAAGTTTACCCTTAGCAAGATACCATTTTTGTGCTTTGTAAAAACCTAAGAAAAACATCTGATAATCAACATTGCCTTAATGTTATAATATACAAAGAGAAATACCAAAATGAACACCAAAACAATTTAAATACTCAGTGCAAGTAAATTTTAAATCATTTTGTTTATATTTAGTCTACCATACTCCTCCAACTTTCTTTAACTTTGTCTGATTTTCATTTGAACCTTATTTGAAGATAGCTGATTTAGATTTTAGTATCATGAACCTTTTCTCCTTTGATTACCGTACAATTCACTATGCCTGACTAAAACAAGAGAATCTCATACCCAAAATAAAAAGGACCACCTTTTTGTCAATGCTGAACTGAAGGTGTATTTACATTATAAAATATATTTTCAAGAGAAGCAGCAGTAAATCCAATGCCTTTGGTCTTTTACTCAAGTATATTCTATTTTAAAAGAACCCCATTGTTGTCTCCACGTAAAATCGTGTTTATCAATTCCCAAAAAAAGGTCATAATCCATAGTTTTTATTTCATTAAATGCATCTGTACAAATACGACTTATTCATGATTTAATAAGCTATTTTCTAAGAACTGAAATATTAAACGATAAGCATTTATTCGGTAGTTCATTATCTAAAACTGGCAATTCTGGAATTCGCTCAATGTTCCTTATTATTTTTAATTGTGTCGTCTTTCCCAGTCCGTGGTCCGTCAACTCCCCTGCTGAGCCCGTTCTCCCCCTTCTCAAAAAAAAAAAAAAAAAAAGACCAAGCCTGGCCTCAGTTCCCGTATTTCAAGCCAGGACCAACCAGAAAACAGTTTTCTTCCACTAATCCGGAACTCCGGGTTGTTACAAACGCTGCCATTGGCCAGCGTCAATCCTTGGTACGTGCCCCAAGATAACCCCCAGATTTCTCTTCTTTTCCCCCTACAATGGGCCTTCCTCGATGTTTGCCTCATACTCATAATGCACAACGGCGCACTTCTGATAATCAACTCACGTTCTTCAAAGTTTTAGGGTGGAAACAAGCGAGGCCAACAGCGGAGGGGGGAAGGTACCCTTTCTCCAACTCGCGGGGAGGGGGAAGGGGCAGTCATTCTCCAGCTCGGCACCGAGCTCAGGAGCCTCGGAGACAGAGGGGGGAGTCAGAGGTACAAGGTTGGGAGGGAGTAGAGCAAGAGTTGGTGTAAGTTGAAATGAAAACTTTACTCACCAAATCCTCGAAGCTTCTTCGATGTTCTTTTCCTTCCCAGTCCAAGCGACGCGGAATCAGCTGGGGGCCGCAGAAAAAGAAAGGGGGGTGGGGGCAAGTGATGTAGGCGAAGCCTCTGCTCCCATCAATCGGACTCAGTCTGGGGCCAGATCCTCGACCCTGTGCTGCCTTTATTTTTCCTGTCCCGGTGGCAACTGCCTTACAGCCAAATGAGCCGAGGGGAGGCCAGCGGGGAGGATATCCTCAAAACCGCCTCCCATAAACATAAAGAGGGAGCGAGTTAAGAGCCTAGCGTCATCCACCCCTTTTGAGGGAAAAAAAACCAGTTCACCCTGGTGACAACAGCTGAGTGCCCAGATCGAAGCCACCTTCCCGACCCCTGCCCTCCGCCCTAGACCTGCCCTCCCCTGCCTCCAGTCTCACCCCCGTCCTCCCCACTCCTCCCAGAGGGGCTCCGTACCTGATGTTCCTCGAGCTCCTGCACTAGCACCTGAGCAAAAGGGAAACACGGATGTGAGGGGCAGCTCCGACCATCAACCCGTTCCTCCCTCCCCGATTCGAACCCAGTCGTTGCCGGGAGGACTAGTCAAGGCCGGCCTTTCCCTCGGCTTCAAAGAACGGGTCACCCCGGTGCGTCCAGTTCCCCACCGGGACCCTTCCCTAGGACTCCCAGGTCTCTTCCCTCTCACCTGAGCGGATTTGTTGCAGGGTCCGGACTGCAAGAACCTAGCGATCAGGTAATACAGCTCTGAGGAAGAGGAGGGAAATGAGGTTGAGAGGGACGCAGAGAAGAGAAATAGAAGCTTTCTCAAAAGACACTGACAGCCGCCGCGCTGAGCCCCCATCCCCGTATCCCCGGGACATAGCTACCCACCGGCTTCTATCTGGGTAGGTGCCGCCGCCATCCTTTTCCCGAGGGGGTTCAGCGCTTTGCTCCGGAGGGGCTAGCGGGGGCGGGTGGGAGTACTGCTTCTATTGTGGTGAAGCCCCCATGTCTTTAAGTCCTGCTGCTTCCGCCGCACTTCTCGTCCCAGTTTCGGTCTCCCTCGGATTCATCGCATCACGTTTCGACCCATGGATATTCTAGCCTAGGAGCTGAAGAGGCGGAGGAGGAAGGAGAGCGAGAGAGAGAAGGGGAGGGAGGAGCCGAAGTCACGGAGGGTGGGCGGGGGTAAAGTGGAGGGAGGGGGGAAGGTAAAAAAAAATCTATACGATTGCGAGGCTCGCCGCTTGCCACCAGAGGCGCTAACTGAGGCTCCTCGCTAGTGCGCTCCCAAAGGGCCTACCGTTGCCTAGCTACGAGTCTGACGAGAGGCGGGCCGACCTGCGGCCGACGCTCTGGCATGCGCCGTAAAACTCGGTGGTGGCGTTGGCCTCCGGGAGCTCCGGAGCGGCTTGCCCTTCCTGTGGGGGCAATCAGGCTGTTTCCGGTAGAGGACCCTTCCCCCTGAGGTGATCTTGAGACGATTGTGAGGGGCCAGGACGCTGTTTTGCTTCTCCTGTTTTGGCACCAAATTAAACTGCTGTATTCACCAGAGTCCTAGACTGATGGTGTACAGACGACTACTTAAAATATCCTCCAGTGCCAAAAACTTCCCGACAATTTTGCAGTCAGCCTTAAAGCGCTTTCTCCCTCCTACAAGTTATAACACAAACTATATGTGTCTTACTCCTATAGGATGGTTTTCTGTTGTGTTTTCAAATATTCCCAAAGTACATTAGCCAAGGACTTTTTTTTTTTTTTTTTTTAGACAAGGTCTTGCTCTGTGGCCCAGGCTCGCCACAGCCTCCGGAGTGTTGAGGCTACAGAGGTGGGTCACCAAAACCGACAAACCAAGGATTTTTAAATACTGCATGAATGCAAGAAACCATGTATATGGGCGGGGGATGTAGCTCACTGGTTCTGGCACCTGGGTCCAAGCTCAAGGTCCCAAATTCCAACCCCGGTACAAAAAAAAAAAAATTTGTACAGTAGACACACTTCTCTAGGTTATTTAATATGCTATTTATTTAATACGTACAACGCTCACTGTTACTATCAGGCTACTTAAACCTTCAGTGATCAAAGGTCTTGTATAATAACTGACACGGTGAACTGAACCTTTTTCCTTCCCTTCTCACGCTATGAGTTGACCAAAAGACTAGAAGCTGAGGGCCGGAGGGTTGGCTCAGTGGTTCCGGCACCTGCCTCGCAAGTGCAAGGTCCTGAGTTCGATCCCCGGTAACCACATACAATGCTGGGCGTGGAGACTCACGCCCACCAACAATCAACACCGCATACCACAATGCCGGGCATGGTGGCTCACGCCTGTCATCCCAGCACTCGGGAGACAGAGGCAGGAGGATTGCTGAGTTCGAGGCTTGCCTGGACTACACAGTGAGCTCAGGGCCAGCCTGAACTACAAAGCGAGACCCTGTCTCAAAAAAAAAAATCAATTAATCTGACATGAATTTAGTTTAAATTTACTACCTATATCTGCCTATATTTTTTTCCTTCAGAAATTAATAACCCAGCTGGGTGTGATAGTGCATCCCTGTAATCCTAGCACTCAGGCTGAGGCGAGAGTATGGCTAGGGGTTCAAAGCCAGTCTGGGCTAGACAGTGAGTTGGAGGCCAAGAGTACTAGTGAGTTCGAGGGCAGCCTGAACTACAGAGGGAAACCCTGTCTCGGTAAACAAAACAAAACCAAAAAGAAAAGAAAAACAGCCATATGAGGTAAGTTGGAAATGATAGGTTTACCTTTCTTATGCTATAACGTTTAAAAGCAAATACCATTAACTGAAAAAGTTAGGTAATGAGACATATATGACCTGGCCAAATCATTGCAAGTGGTTTAGCAAAATGCCAGACTAAATAATTTTTGTAGTTCAATTATAATTAACATTTATCAAGTTATCATATACAAAGCATTTTACTTGCTTTAACTCAATCCTTACAATGGTCCTAAGGGTGGATTATACTGTTATTCCAATTACACAGACAATAAAATGACTTTTTTTGGACTACTTACATTCTGTATACCTTATTCTTCACTTGTACAATATTAATAATAAATAATATATTCCATGTTTAGTTCAAAAGAATTCTGTAAAAGTCATGTAAAAATATATTTGTGTCCTATTTCAAAATTTATGTGGAGGACCAGAGATTTAGCTCTGGTTCCAGTGCCTGCCTCTCATGTGCAAGGTCCTGAGTTTGATCCCAGTAACCACATACAATGCTGGGCGTGGTGACTCACACCCACCAGCAATCAATACCACATACCACAGTGCTGGACAGGGTGGCTCACGCCTGTAATCCCAGCACTCGGGAGGCAGAGGCAGGAGGATTGCCTGTAATCCCAGCACAGGAGGCAGAGGCAGGAGGATTGCTGAGTTCGAGGCTTGCCTAGGCTACATAGTGAGTTTAGAGCCAGCCTGAACTACAAAGCGAGACCCTGTCTCAAAAAAAAAAAAATTATGTGGAGATTTTATTCCAGTGATTACTTCCGTACCAATCTGAGTGCAATCATGAGAGAAAAAGCACACAATAACTTGAACCAGAGAAGTTTAAAATTAAGAACAAGCCAGGTGTGGTAATGAGTGGTTCTAATCCTAGCACCTGGGAAGTTCAGTCAGGAAGTTCCCTGTGAGGTCAAGGCTAGCCTGGACAAGATAACAAGATCCTGTCTCAAAAGAAACAAAAACTAAAAACAAAACTAAGAACTATTGCCTGAGACCCTGGCTCAGAAGAAATAAAAATTAATGCTGGGCGTGGTGGCTCACGCCTGTAATCCCAGCACTCGGGAGGCAGAGGCAGGAGGATTGCTGAATTCGAGGCTTGCCTGGGCTAC
>PVIC010042553.1:0-15745 GCA_004025085.1 Thryonomys swinderianus
CCCAAACTAAACCACCAAAAAGAATAGGAATATCCAACCTAGCCAGGTATGCAAGTGTTTGTTGAGAGCAGTGAGTTGTTTGAGCACTCAAGCAGTGAGCAGAATACTGGGGACACAGGAAAGAAGGTGTGAGATGAGCTCTACACACACATATACAAAGGTACTGGGAAAGGACAGATGTAGCCTATAACTTCCCATCACTGGCTGAAAGCTGAATGACTGTATCCAGAGCCAAAGAGGAAGAAAAGCAGCTTGATGTGGACCTGGGCCTTAGGATGCTGATGGCTGAATTGATATGGTGCACAAAGAGGAAAGAGGCGATGTAGAAGGGGTTCTTGGAATGTGATTTCAGGCTGGATAGTGAACAGAGCAGAAACATGGGGATGAAGGAGGTACTAGAAACCAGGGGCACAAGAACCATCTGGGCAGCCAAGAGCTTGGAGGATCCTTCTGTATTAAAATTAAACTTTGTTGGGCCAGAGATTTAGCTTAGTGGTTCTGGCGCCTGCCTTGCAAGCGCAAGGTCCTGAGTTCGATCCCCGGTAACCACATACAATGCTGGGAGTGGAGACTCACGCCCACCAGCAATCAATACCACATACCACAGTGCCGGGCGTGGTAGCTCACGCCTGTAATCCCAGCACTCGGGAGGCAGAGACAGGAGGATTGCTGAGTTCAAGGCTTGCCTGGGCTACATAGTGAGCTCAGAGCCAGCCTGAACTACAAAGCTAGACCCTGTCTCATAAAAACAAAAACAAAAACAAAAAAACAACTAAGCTTCGACCTTGACCTCTGCAGTCATCCACGGTAGATGTATTAAAGAGGAGCACTAGGAAAGGCTAGAACCTTTGGAGGATGGGTTCCAGAACTACCTCTCACCTCTGCTTTCCCTTCTTACTTTTTTCACCCTCAAAAATCTCAGTTTACAAGGAGCACACTGTTCTCTTTCTTTTCACTGCATTTCTTCTTCTACTCAGTACATCTGGTTCTTCTGCTACAGATCCACAGATCACATACTCATTTGAGCCAACCAATAATGTTTATGTTCTGAAAACAACTGGAAGTTGTATGTATTTTCAATTGTGTCACTTATTTCAATAATTTTTGAACTGTATGGAATGATGTCCGACAAGTCAATACTACCATTCTTGCTGGATTATAAGCTAAAATTCATGTTCCTTGGCACAGGTAGAGGCCTCATGACCCTCTGACTCTTCCAATAACCTCACTGTACTCAATCAACCCACTCACCAGTCTTTTCACAGGAGCATTACTGACTAAACTACATCCTGTCCCCACACGCCTCTACACTGCTTCTCATTTGTTTTGAGACCAGATCTTTCTGTGGAGTCCAGGCTAGCCTGGAACTTGTAATTCTCCTTCTTCATGCTCTGTAGTGCTGAGGTTACAGGCATGTATGACTATGCCTATGCCACCTTACTTCCTTTAAACTCAGGGATTCTATTTCTCCACAAATTTTCAGGTCAGAAGTCAGCTCCCCAGGAGGTTATTCTTTTTTTTTTTTTTTGAGACAGGGTCTCACTTTGTAGTTCAGGCTGGCTCTGAACTCACTATGTAGTCCAGGCAAGCCTTGAACTCAGCAATCCTCCTGTCTCTGCCTCCCAAGTGCTGGGATTACAGGCGTGAGCCACCACGCCCGGCTCATGCAATTTTTTTTAATGACACAGTTCTTTCAATTCTCATAAGACAAAGGATTATAGGAGTGAAGTCATGTTTGGTAGACAGGATTATTATATAATAATATAAGACTTCTAAGAGTAAGAACTGCCTTTTCTGCTCCTCCTAGAAGAAGGGCTTAGAAGATGTACTTTTATATCAATGAGATAATTCAAAATAGAAAAAGGAAATGGCCCATTTTATTGCTTAGGTATATGACTCTGTCCTTCTAACATCTTTTCTTAATGTTTTCTTCTGAAACCTCAGGATCTGAAGGAGACTGAATGTTCAGCTGTATAATTACATGGTATCCTTAACTTTCTTGTGACTCTTCGGACTCAGAGAAGACCTATTCAAAACTCCATTCCACTCTGTGTGAGTGATCTCCCCTCTTCCCACATCTTACCCAGAGAGACCAGAATCTCCTTCATGGGTTATCCCCCCCTGTTACTAGAAGACCACAACCTGGTATGAATGTGTAGTGGGTTGGTCAACCAACAACTTCTCTCCAGTCAAAGTGACAGAGGGAGCAGACATTGTAAGATGCTTCGTGGACAGTAAAGTTCAAACCCAGGACTATGAGAATCACATTTGCAAACCAAGTATTGACCTGGCCCAGGATCATTATGGAGGATCTCAAAATGAAGACTGAATAGCTTATCAGAATGTCCTTGGAGACAAGCAGTAGATGGACAAGAGTAGAGAAAAAAAGACATCTGCAGGAGTCACTTCTAGGAACCAAGGAGATGACCGAGAAAACAAATAGAGGACAATGAAAATTAGAAGGATGAGGAAGAAACTCAGAAAATCAAGGAAGGAAATCAGGATCCTGATGAACAGATTCAGAAATATGACAAACATGATGACTCTGTCTGCCCTGAATGCAATGAAACATAAAGAGGACAAGGAACCACAGAAGGACAAGGAAGAAATTCAGACAAATGACAAAAGAAAACCAGGAACCTGATGAATGAATTTAGAAATATGACAAAGACAACGGCCTCTCAAACCCACTCAGAAAGACTGAGCAGCAGCTACCTCTACATTCACTGGCCACTCATAAAGATACGATACATGTCAAGATGTGCCCAAGTGTACTGCAGCTCACAGGAAAACAAAGATGTCATTCAAGTCCCAGAGACACTTCCAATGCTCAAAGAACATGAACTTGCTGAGATGAGCACAGAGGTGCCTCCCAGGAGAAGGGGGCCAGGCTTGGTGGCATCACTAGGTTGGGCATCGCCATCTTCTACAAAGCAGGCCTGGATGCTGGGAGTTTGGCAATGACCAACATGGGAAGAAGTATGACAGCAAGGAAAGGAATCAAGGAGGAGATGGAGAGAAAATACCAAGGAGTGCTCAGGGAGGTGGGGGGGGGGGCGACAAACACAGAGGCTAAGCATCATGCCAGGAAAAAAAAAATAGCTTTTTTCTGAGGCTCTCCCTGTTTCAGTATTAATGAGTTTTGAAACTGGGTGTTTATAGTTGGGCTATTTCTAGTAAAAAGAGGTTGAGTTCCCTATATAAGTAAATATGACTCTGCTGCTAAGATGTTACATTTATTTAACTCATCCTTTTTGTAACAAATGGGAAGGGAAAGGGAAAGACCAACAGCCCTAAAACAGGCATGAAAGGGTCTTCATCAGTGCAGTCAGAGGAGAAGGAGAACACCAAAGCCACAACTTAAGGGAGGCCTTCTGCTGGTTCAAGAAGAGGGTCCTCTCTGGTCTTGGGGGGAGAGTGATGGTCAGCAGGTTACCAGGCACCCTCACTAAGATAAGAAGTCTTCTTAGCTGCAACACAATCCAACCTCAAAAAACAGAATTAGCATGACCTGATCCCCAGATTTTTTACCAGTTTGATAGCCCTAGTTCTATAATTCCTGTAGGTTTATTTTTTCCTCCATAAAATAAATGATCTTGTTCTCTAGGTCTACCTCTTTCACAATATCTTCTTGATACAGGCGGAGAACAGACATGCTGTGGAGAGGACTGAAATTCATTCTCTGAAAATTCCAAGTAGCACAATGCTGCCTAAATGTAAAGTATGCTTCTTTTCTCTTTTACTCCTTCTTCCTGGATTTTACTCAATTTTATTGACTTTATCCATTTTATATGTTTTGTCATTTACTCATCACTACGTTTATTAGGCAGCAGCACACCATCAGACTTCCACCAGGGTGGTGTGCTCTGGAGTAAGCTAGGGGCTGAGCCAGGGGCAGTGCAGATCCAGCCATTCCGGAAGTTAATGCTACCTGACAGTGTTCTGGATGTGCAGAAAGCAATTCTCGTGGTCTTGGGGGACCATGCAAGTTAGTGACTTCTCACCGTCCTGACTTGGTTGCTGACAGGGACCCTCTGTACTAGCAGGGACAGGTTGTTTCCAGAAGGCACAGAGGGGACCAGGGCTCAGTTCTGGATGCCTGTCCCCGGAGTTGGTAGGGATGGTGCCAAGACCATAACACCTGGGCTTGCCACACCAAACAGCTCAAATGGACAGGGTGGCCCAGATCATGACATCTTCCTGGCCGGGGTTTTGATGCCACTAGTAAACAGTAGCACAGTCTTTAAACCATAAATGCTTACAGGGAGTTGAATCTTTCTAAAAATAAAACTTTCTTATTAAACTTTTCATGCAGAGAGAAGCAAGCTCCCAGGGAGTTGTCAGATCTCTGGCACCCTTTGCCCTGACTCTCCTCCCTGTGGCAGCATCCTGACGGCCAGAGAACAGTCTCACCAGCAGCACGGTAACACAGTCCTGCCACAGATCACCTGCCGCTTCTCATAGCGCGTCTCCACTTCTACCCACCTCCTATTTTACCCTAACACGCTCAACTTCTTTATCTCTGTCATTCTGGAATAGGACTTAACCTTTGGGTATGTTTTCCAAGCTATAGCCTATTGGCTGAGGGAGGCAGTATGAACACCAAGGTCAGAGATATGAAGCCTTCTTTCTGTCAGTTATAACACAGTGTGGTCAACAGACTTAACAGTCCCCTAGATGTTCATATTACCCTCTTTGGCATCAGTAAAATGTGATTATGCCAAGGACACTGAGACAGGAGGTTGCCTGGATTATGTGGGTGGGCCTGACCTAAGTGACCACATGGATCCTAAAAAAGCCCTGCTGTGCTGTGGAGGGAGGGAAGAACCAGGTGCATGGAAGAATGGCCAGAGACAACATTTTGCTTTGAATCTGGGAGACTAGGTGACATGAGGCAGGTGTCCCTGGAATGAGGGGAGGCATTCCCTACTGATTCTGGCATGGGCGGCAGAGGACTTGGGAACCTCACCTTTAAGAATCTAGCACATCCACAAACTCTTATTCTCTTGCATCGTGCTAACTTTATTATTACTAGGAATTCTGGGGATTCAAGGGCCTGTCAGACAAGATGGGATTTAGGATGCACTTATAGAACCACAGGTGACAGAACTTGTGTGTCTATCCTCTGCTGGCTTATAGGAAAGCTCATGCTGTGCAGCAAGTTGCAGGCATATAAAAGTAGAAAGGCAGCGAGCTAAACCAGCCAATTTGGACTCTGGGCTGGGTCTGGACTCATGAGCACATTACTAAACCTTCTGCGTCCCTCTTACTCTTCTCACATGCAGAACGGGCTGAGCTGAGGACGAACAAATGCTCAGAACAGTGCTGACTATTAAGGTTAGTGGCTGCGATCACTGTTTCTCTCTATCTACAGGATGAAGCCTGTCTGAGGTGAAAGCTCTAGACTGCAGGAGAGGAGCAGGACAGGCCTGGGCACACAGGCCTGTTAACAGCTACATCAGTATCTCTAGGAGTAGGCATAAACAATGACAAAAGGAAAAATTGGAATTTATTCACATTTTAGAGGAAATTCCAGTTTCTCAGATTTAGTAGGCAAGATTAAGTCAGCTATGCTTAATTACAACTCCCATGCCATGCTTTTGGTGTACTTGTCTGAGATATTTCAGTGGCTTTGAATGTGAGGTCCTACTGCTGCCAAGGACAGAATCTGGCACTGCTTTTGGAATGGGTCACATATCACCAAATTTAAGGGGACATCCTGACACTGTTTCCTTTGTGTGTCCTGGCTGATGGCAGGTCACAATGAAGGAACACTGCCACAGCAAGAGGGCACACTTGAGAGCAACTGGTGCCTGCTCACTCTACCCCTGATGAAGGCGACGATGACCACATGCACCAGCCCCTTGGCTCTGTCCCTCTTGTCCTGCAGGGGGCCTATTATAAAGTTTCAGGTCTTAGTTCCTGACACAAATTATACTTCATGAAAACAAAATCTAATGAAAAACTTCAAAGAACAGTCAATAAAGTTACTCAGAATATTACTTAATATTCCATATATAGTTTTTCAAGATAATGGTTCTACTATGATGCTACAAGGCACTCTGAACACTGAACTGCACTTACCCCACCATGAGGAATCCTTGGTACAGGGGGACAGATGCAAAATAGAAGACTGAAGAAAATACAGCCTTAAAAGACACAACACCATAAATTAAAAACACGACCACTATTAGTTACAATTATATCATTTGCATGCATCTTCTCCAGAGTTTCTTACTATAATCTCTAATAAATATATAATGACATCCAATGAAGCTCAGTGGCCAGTCTCCCACAACACAAACAGGCTCTTCTAAAGCCCATTATCCTTTGAAGGTATCCCAGACACGAGGGACTAAAATACCTGCATCGTAGAGATAATGAGACCCCGGTGCATGACAAACTGGCCGAGAGCTGCAGACCTCTTATAGCTGTTCCGTCCGTGCACCATGAGCAACCTGCCGATGTGTCTGAACTGTGTAATGGAAAAATCCGCTGCCAGCGAGGCCTGCTTCCCCTCCTGAGCAGAAACACAAAGGCAAAGCGCTGTGCTGTGAACCACATACTCCCAGAGCCCAGTTTTAGAACTTGGCTTAAAATAAAAGGAGCCTGCCGCTCTTTCTGTGTGACTCTGGATACTTCATTTGCCATGCCTATGGGGAGAGTGCAGTAGGGTTGAGGGATCCTTATAGGAGCCTGAACTAGTGCCTGCACATCTGCCTAAGGGCCCTGCATGTGGAGACCAGAAGTTTTTGCTCCCAAGAACTTAGAAAAATTCAACTTCAGTAGTCTAGCGGTAGTGCAGAAGTTAAGAAAAAAGGTGGAGCATGGCATTGGCTATTGGGAACACCGCCCTCACCCCAAACTTTGTGATCTTGAGTCTCACTAACTACAGTTATTTCACATAAAAAAAAAAAAATCTAACTTCTATCTAGCAAAGTTGCTGTAAAGCATTACAAAATAAAGCAGTGACAATAACAGCCAAATTGGAATTGAATTCGTGTTACAGGTCTTGCTGGATATGTAACTATTTATGTGACTATAATTTAGGTGACTGTAAGGAGAGCAATTAAGGGTGATTCAAAGATAAACCTCAACCATGGTTTGGATGGCCAGAAGACAGAAACACCTGTGCAGAAGAAACAAGTGGCATACAAAGCAGGGCAGCAACGGTGAAGAGCTATGGAAGGCCATGAAAGGAGTAAAGGGACCTAGGACACTCGGCAAGTCCTAAGCACAGGTGGCTGAGGAGAACAAGTTCCTCAGGCCACTCTGGGAACAAGGAAGACACCAAGGGGTTATGGCACTAGTATTCTTGGTGTTAACCTGCGTTTCACTGATGGGCACCCAGTGTAAGCCACTGATGGGCACCCAGCCACTAACAAAAACATTAGATTTTGTTTTCATGAAGTGTAATTTGTGTTCTCTCCCTTCCCAAGTATAGAAGGGAGAGATGCTGGTATATTTATCTTTCACCCAACTATGTGGCTCAGGCCTAAACAGACCAGGCTGTGACATATGTGCCCACCATACATGCTGAAGAGATGCAGGTTCAACATGTGTCGATACCAAATGAACTGACCGAATATGCACCAAGAATGTGAGGTGTTGACCACGTATGTGCTACGTGCTCACTATATATTGACTATGTACTATGTGCTGACCAAATGTACACTATGTGTGACACAGAAGAACAAACCTACCTTTCCTTCGATCCCAATTCCACAGTCTGCCGCCTGAATCATGCTCACATCATTTCCTCCATCACCTAAGGACCACAAAAACATTAGAAATTAAAAAAAAAACAAAACTGCCTATCCATTATCTTTCCCTCCAATTAGGGACTGTTTAAAAAATTCCTAGTAATATAGATAAAAAGCAATCCAGTTTTAGAGACAGAACATTTCTGTCTAAGGGTCAAGAGCTGATCACTCTTAAACTTTTACTAATGGGGACATGGCTCTTCCTCCAAAAGCTGGCTCTGGGTGTGGCCACCCACCTACCCAGGAAGGCTCACCAATAGCACAGGTGCGCTTTCCGGTGTGCTGTCGCAGCAGTGTTACAATATGGGCCTTCTGGGTGGGCGAGCAGCGGCAGCACACCACTGCAGGGCACTGGCAAGCCAGCTCCACAAGCTCGTGCTCGTAGTACTTCAGACAGACCTGGAAGACAGGATGACATGTCCATCCACCTGCACTACGCACGCTGTTCTGGATTTGAGATGCAGGGACTGGGCAGGTCTATGGGGTAAAGCCAGTGGCCCATCTCAAATGTGAGTGGTGTGCTTCCATTTCCTGGGTCTCGCCTGTGACCATACACTGTATACCTTATGGTCGACCCTATCTCACAGGCTGGGACATGAGGGCTCATAGCCCTGCAGAAGGAAGAGGTGCAAGGCAGGGAAAGACCAGCACATGCAGGACACTGGTGGGAAACAGCACATCAGCTGCAGAACTAGAGGTTTCTGGCATGACAGGGAAAAGCATCTGGGACAGAGGTCAGACCCAGGATAAGTGGAGTGGCGTGCCTGATTTGAAGAAGATCCATGTTTTCTGAGATAAGGGCTTAGGCCATCTTAAGACTGTTCTTAAGATGATTTTAGCTTCTTCTTGCTAGTAAGAAGCTCATAAATATTAGTTTTGATATAAGACTGTTTCTCAAGGCTCTTGTTAAGGAGATAGCACTAGTTACTAATTCTTTACCTTAGTTGAAAAAACTAAAATTCCAAAGCACTGCCCAAAAGGCATGGCGTCTACTCACTCTGCATAACTGGAATTATCCCTGAGCATGAAGAATGGGCACTGGGAATCCAAGTTCCCAGCCACATACATACAAAGTACCATGAACAGTAGCAAAGTATTTATTTCTCCCCACTGCTGGCTCCATAGCCACAGTACCCTACAGCACAGAGCAAGTGCTTCACAGGGGAGGGTGGGAAACTGCCCTGTCCAGCAGCAGTCCAGGTGGTGGTATACTGGTGCTGGTGCTAGAGGTGCCTTTGGTAGTCGGTTTGAAAAGGGCCTCTGGCTACCTCTGTTCTGTTATTTTCCCTTCTGTTTTCACAGGTCAAAGAAGCCCAAAATCACATTTTCAGAGCTCCTAAGGGGCTTCCCAGTACTCATACAATATGACTATTTTGGCTTTCTTTCCTTAATTTGCTTTTGCTTTCACTAACTGATATACTCAATTTTTATTCTCATGTAACACATGTTATTTGTTAGTCACCTCAACCTTTTTTAGAACATATTAGAATAAAAGAAAACAAAATAAATGACATCTATCCATCACTGAACAGTGATCCAAGCAAAAATTAGAATTTAACTATATTGGGAGGACAACAACCAGGGCAACGAAGCCCTCAGCTTGCATAGCAGTGACTAAATAGATACTGTGAAAAGCTTAAAAGAAACTAATCAGAGCTCTACCAAAACCACTGTTACCTGGTGGTATGATGACAAATGCCAAAATATCTTATCTTTTCTCTGGTATGAAGTTGTAAATGTGTTCTAGAATGCATGATTGATATTGCAAAATAGTATATATTCAAAGGGAAATGGGGTTTAGGGGTAAATAATGAGGAAAGAAAAAAATTGATGGTAAAAAGAAAAGGAAACAAAGCTTGTGTGTATCGGGGTGGGGGAGTGGTAGGGTGGGTAGGGGAAAGGGAAAAATGAGAATTAAGTTGTGTCATATACTGGTACAAATTCTCAATGTGGAATGTAATTGTGATGTGTATATATAATGCACCAATAAAATGTACCCCCCCAAAAAAAATATGAGGCTCAAAACAGTGGCAGTGTGTTCTGGAGGAAGAGAGTGGGGAGTCACAGGAGGACAGTCAGGTGATTTCAACTGCAAAATTGAAAAACAGAGCAGAACTAAGTGCAAGTAACAGCAACCAACAAGGAGAAGATAGGAACATGACCTTATCTGGGGAAGACGACAAGGGACCTGTGGGGCTATTTCCTTGGGTGCTCTGGGTAAACTGATCCTATAGAGCCCTGCATATCCTCCAATGCTGTGATGGCTCAGGAGGAGAAAGTTCCTTCTATGCTCCAGATGGAGAATGATGGTTGCCCTCCTGTTGGTACCACAAAGTACGGGCCGACGGGCTCTGACTGGTGTGCTGCTCTGAGGAAGCAAGCAGCATACGAGGTCTAGAGTGACCAGGTCCAGAGCCTTGTGAAAAACTTATGGACTGGGCACCCTGTCCAGCACCAGAGTCATGCATAAAATGAGGAGTAGAGCCACTTTGGACACTCTTGCCCCAGGACCAGCCGACAGCCAGAACCAAGGCCCTCATTGTTTCCCATGGTCTTGTTTAGGATCTTGCATAGTCTGAGTTGCCCAGGGAGTTAAAACAAGGACAGGATAGGGGCCAGAGGGTTAGCTCAGTGGTTCCGGCGCCTGCCTCAAAAACAAGGACAGGATATAAGCAGAGTGAGCAATTGTTTCTTCCTACCAGGCAGCTCTTGTGTGCAATGCAAGTATTTGGAAACACTGGTTTGGATAACCTCAGAATAAGTGTTGTGAATCTCAGGGCTGAAAGGAGGAGGACAGATTCGGAACAATGAGCAGGGGTCCAAGACCACTCTGGGTCAGCTGAAATCAGTCACCCTCTGAACAGTAAGGGACAGGATTACTCAGATGTGGTTAGGACACATCCTCAAGCTCGACTGGTCAGCAGGCGCCTATCACTGCCATGTCAGGAGAAACCACCCAGCATAGCAGATAGGCAAGGCTGTGTGGTGAATAAGCTCCACTCAACAAGGCCTGGTCCACTAATGTGGACACATACACACTTGGTTAACAATATCTTATCTCAGAAGACAGACAGACACCTGTGGGTTGGGGATCATTACCTCCAGGGAGTCCCCCGATATGACCAGTGCACAGTCATGCTTTCTTCTAAATGCATTCAGCTCCAAATGGGCCTCCCCCCGACTCGTTACCTCCATTAGAAAAGAAAACAATGTCACAAATTAAAATGTTTTCTAAATTAAGAGACAGATCAGGAAGATATTTTTTGAGGAACCTCAGTAAGATCTTTCAAATATAGTCCCTAGAATCCAAGGTACATATGAAGTCCTATAACAGGGTCCTTTCAAATTTCTTGTGTTTTCTGATTTGCAGCAAAAGAAAGCAGAAACTTTATAATATACAGGGCAATAAGGGCATCACACTATTGCAATTCATATGAAAGGGTGCTCTCATACTGAGTTACTGACACTACAAATATATCCCCTTATATACAGCACTAGTGAGAATTTTCTAGTACTTTCCATGAGATAGTAATTTATCAACGTGACAGGTAGGGCAGGTAGGTATGAGTGAGTAGTGGCGTGAAGAATTCATCTCACAAATCAGCATGCCAGGGTCCATGGAAGTTGAGTTACTCATTACTGCACATTAGGTGAGTGTCAGATTTATTTAAAATCAGGGTTTTATTTGAAGTTGTCTTTTTTTCATAGGACATAGCATGTTACAAAATTTTTATAAAATTGCTTCTGTTTGTCTCCACCACAGGCTTTCATTTATCTCATTTAATTTTGGCTTAGCATCTAAAGGACTAAGCAATCTAAATGAGTAATATTAAAATCATAAACTTGAAATGTCATTAATTTTAGAATGAAAACATACTATTTCAGACATTCTTTCTGGGGAGATTTTATGGGTCATAAAAGAAATAATATATTATAGGAGAGAAATAAAAGTTTCATAAATTAATTTCAGACTTATCTTTAAATAGGTAGGTTTTATCATGAAAAATTAAATTTGTGGTGCTGTAACACTGAAAAGTCAACAAAAACTAACCAGAAGTTTTATCAGAAGCATTAATAACTTAATTGCAAATAGTCTGCAGGGCCTAATTTGTGATTCTGATGCTTCAAAACAAAACACATTTACATGTAAATGACAGACAAATAGCCATTTCTATAGGTAGAAACACTATATTCCAACAGCCACAGTCACAGATGTCTGCTTGCCTACCATTGATCAAGATCCAAGGATATTTTATTTTTCACTTGTATTAAATAGTTATAACTAATATATACAGTAGTTACATAAATTTAGATCATTTTTATTAATTTTCTTAGAGCTAAGGAAAAGCATTTAATCTGAAAATGACAGATAAAAACATATTTTCACTTCGTACTTAGAGCTTGTTTTAGAAAGCCCCTGGACCAAGTGTAATGTGTGTAAAATACATTTTCATAGGAAAAATGTATTTTAAACCGAAGTATACTTTTATACATTGAATAAAAAGTCATCACAGTATGCCTATGTAAAATAGTAATAAATGGTAGTGGTGGTACAATAAAATGCTCTTAAATTTAGAACGTTTATCAACAAGCAACTTCTGATCACATTTTAAAATGTATTTCTAAGCTGAGTAGGAGACATATAATACCATAGATGTTTCATAAACCAATAGGTTTTAATTGTGAAAGAAACATTTAAAAATTAAAAGTGATTTGGAAGCATACTTACTGGTCTGAAAATATGAATGTCTTGTGTCCTGGATACCAAATGTGAACTTTTGGCAATGCAAGTAGCTGTCTCGAGTTTATCACCTGTTAGCATCCATATCTATAAAACATTTAAACTGGTAAACTTCAACAATGCAACTTTACTTTTATTCCTTAAAAGTGTCCAGTAAAAAGGTGAAGGCATTCAAATATCCACAGAGATAAATGGAACAACAAATATGGTTATTCACACAATAGCATATTATTCAGTCTTAAAGGAAGGAAAAACACTTCGGCGAGGTGGTTAGGACTGGGAATTGAACCCAGAAGCCTTCACAATGAGCTGTGTCCCCAGCCCTATTTATCTTATTTTACTTGTATTTAAAATTTTGAGACAGGAATTTGCTGAGTTACTAAGTTGACTAGGTTGGGCTAGAATTTGTGACCTTCCTGCTTGGGCATCCTCATTTGTTGGGATTACAGACATACACCACCATACCTAGGAAGGAGGGAGAGTCTAACAATACAGATGGACTTTGAAGACATTATGTTAAGTGAATTACATTAGAGACAAAAGGATGAATATTTCATAATTCCATTTGCCCGAGAAAGCCAAGAAAGTCAAATTGGTAGAGCTTGAAAGTAGAATGGGGTTACCAGGGAACAAAGTTTAGGAAGATGAAAAGTGTGGAGACAGAAGGTGGTGATGGTTGTAAACACGGAGAGTACATGTCATACAGTGAACTATGCAACTAAAAGTGATTAAAAGGGTAAATTCTGTTGTGTCTGTGTTGACTTGTTTATGTAAAGTAAGTAAGACAAAGTGGTGTTTAGATGCAGCAGCTGAGATACGAAGGTACATGATTAAACCTAATGCAGATCCATATAGACGCCACGAGGTAACACTTACACTGCCTTCCATTCACACAGGCTTGACAAAGCGGCACACAGATCTAGGGACACACAATGCCCTTTATTTCAACTTGGTGTGGTTTTTCACATGGCAAGGGACTCAAGTTCAGATGAGCAAATGGCCCATAGTTAGGCCAAAAGTTACTGATACTGAATATAACATGTCAAATAGTGCAACTTTTACATTAAAAACTATGTATACACGCGTGAAAGCTCTGGCCTGAGGAATGCTTGAAATGAAAGTAAAGACAAAGGGACCTTGGAATAAAAGTTCCCAGGCTCATTTGTAGGGCAGATATTGTAAAACAGAAAATATTCAAGGGAAAAAGGGGGTAAGGGTAAGTAAAGAAGGGAAAAACATTTGATGGTTTAAAAAAAAAAAAGGAAACAGAGCTTATGTATATAGGAGACAAGGGGTTGTGGGGGAGCAGGGGAATGGGAAAAACATGAGAATTAAGTCATGTCATGTACTGGTACAAATTCTCAAGGTTGATTTTGATCATGATGTGTATATAAAATGTACCAATAAAATCAGTTATAAAAACCCTAAAACCAAAATTAAAAAAAGAAAAAGGTTCCCAGACTCCTAGAAAGCATGGTTAGTCATTAGAGCAGATCTGCAGAGGTAACAGCAAAGCAGAATAATAGCAAATTACTCTCGGAGGTGTTTGTTTTGGCCATCATGTTCCTCCTACCCTCTGATAAGATTAAGCTTGCTTAAGCTAGGCTGACATATGTCACATAATGTCATCCTATTTCTTCTCCGTCTCCTGACCAGAATTCCTATACATATGTTATAAATGTTTTTCTTCTACATCTTTGTTCTTATCTCCTCAGACTGGTGCTGCTTTCCCTGAGACTTGAGTCTCTGAATCAGCCCCTCTGGGCCTCTCAGTTTTTGGACCAGCTGTCATTTCCAAGTAATCTTTTAGCTTCTATGCTGGGACATGATGGCATGCTGCATCACACATGCACATACACAGGCACCTACGTGTGTATATATATATTCTAGACTATAAGTATCAGAACATGTAACACATAAAAAACTTTTTACTTATACTTTAATAGCAAAAACCTTTCAGAAATATTGTTATTATCACGTAAATAATTCAGACTATAGAAAGACATATATATTTTTTTGGAAACAAGAAAGAGAAAAAATGTTACAGAGTATATTACTTATTTGTTCAGGTACAATGCAGCCATGGTTCTTCTCTAGTCTAAAGATTTGTGCTGTTGTCTTTGTACATGTTTATATTCCTTTTCCTGGAACTAAGGGGATGAAACATCACTCTGACAAAATGGAAAAGAACTGCTAAGCAACCTATGGATCACTCAAGAAATACACATGAGCTCTAAGGTCTCGTCTTTTACACAAAAATCACACTGTTTAGCAAACATCTAATATGTAAAGTCTGCCAGTCTGCCATACTGATACATGTCTGGAGATAAGGGCCACCACTTTGAGCACCTCTTGCAATTGTGAGGCAAAAGGTAGTAATTTCATGATGTCTCAATAAATTTAGTATTAAAATACTTATACATGTTTTCTTTTCCTGATGCTTATATTTCTTGGGACAGACTTTGCATATACCTATATCAGTTAGGGTTTATTAGAAGAACAGACTTAATATAAAAAAGATATATAAAATTTTTTTTTTTGAGACAGGGTCTCGCTTTGTAGTTCAGGCTGGCTCTGCGCTCACCATGTAGCCCAGGCAAGCCTCGAACTCAGCGATCCTCCTGTCTCTGCCTCCCGAGTGCTGGAATTACAGGCGTGAGCCACCATGCCCGGCACTGTGGTATGTGGTATTGATGGCTGGTGGGCATGAGTCTCCACGCCCAGCATTGTATGTGATTTCCGGGGATTGAACTCAGGACCTTGAGCTTGCGAGGCAGGCGCCGGAACCACTGAGCTAACCCTCTGGCCCAAGATATATAAAATTTTTACAAAGGAGGCTTCTAATGGCTTCCTAGGGTGGAAGAATGCAAAAGTATGTGCTGCAGAGCTAAAGGATCCAGTCAAGAGTCAAAGTCTTGGAGTTCATTGCAGGGTCTGGTGTAGGTTTGTATCAAAAAGCTGAAGGATCTATGTTGGAAAGCTGAAGAATCTGCAATGGAAACCTGAAGGGACTGTAAAGAAATGTCCAAAAATAATGGCAAAGATCGGAGCCATGGAGACTTCTTTCTTCTCTTTCTTTCTAACCCATCTAGGCTATAAGCCTCTTGGCTGGTGCCACCTACATCCACAGTAGATCTTTCCTCCTAAGTTTAGGAATGGTATGTCAAGCATCTACAGACACATCCAGAACTGTGCTCCATTAATTCACTAGATATTTCCTAATCTATTCAAGTTGACATCA
>PVIC010042554.1:0-15763 GCA_004025085.1 Thryonomys swinderianus
TTTTTTTGATAAAAGGTCCCACTAGGTTGCGAGGCTGACCTTGAATTTGTAATCTTCCTGTTTCAGCCTTGTCCAAGTAGCTGGGACTACTGGCACATGCCACTGCCCAGCCTCCATATAAGCTTTTAATATATGTAAATTTCAAAAAGATTGGCTGATAGCATTTAATACTTTGATATAAACAATATTTATAGGGTCTTGAAAATATTCTTTTAAACATGTTTTTAGCTTCACAAGCTACTGCAACCCACCTACTATATACCCTTTCTATTCCGAATATAGCGCTAAGTCTCTGGCCATCCTAGCATAATGGCTTCTGATCTTGTCTGATCTCAAATATAGGGCTAGAGTCTTAGCTTGGTACTGCTTTTATCTAAGGGTAGTATTTATAACATTTTAGAACTCTGCACCCATGGCAGTGCACATTTTATTAGACTTTTATATAATTGAAAACTCTCAGACAGACCTGCTTTTTAAGATTGCACACTAGATGGCAGTTTTGTCATATTCTTCCAACTTCACGTGCTCCTACTAGTGCGAGTGGGACAGGAAAGGCCATCAGTGTTTAGTCTGCACTCACAGAGTCTCTGCGTGACCAGCACAGACCCCATGGACTTCCTGGAACATATGTTAGCAATTTAGCTACAGACATTTATTTCTTTGTTTTACTGCCTGGCTCTTTGAGAAAGTGTTGGTGCCGGGTTATGGGTTGTCTGGATCATGTCAGAGGCCATGGGGATCAAGTTCATGTGACAGGCCAGACTAAGGAAAGATGAAGTTGGAGGAGGTGAGGAAACTGACCCTTACTTTCAGCAGCAACAAGTCATTGCCTGTCTGTGGACTCAGGCCAAACGCCTGGGTGTTTTAAGTTTTACTCCAGCTGAACAAACAAAACACTTTGCCCATTTGGCTATTTCATATTTTCATCAGTAGTACTTCACTCAGATTTCTCTATTTTTCAAGAACTTACTTAGTCCCCCTTTTTCTCCCTTAATGCTTTCTCCTATAGCCCTGTCCAGAAGAAGCGACGTTGAAATCCTTGGCTACTGCATGTTACGGTGGTTATGTGGGAAACTTCCTTGGGAACACAACCTGAAGGACCCTGTGGCTGTGCAGACTGCTAAAACAAAGTACAGGTTTTCAAGTATTTCATCATTTATTGTAACAGGTCTGAAGGGATACCTTAAAGGGACGTACTATCCCAGAAGAGATTGCCATTCATTTCCATGACAAACAAAGCACATTTGTTTAACTTGAAAACATTTAAAAACAATGAGCAGACATAAAATACATTAAGATAACACCTGTAAAATTAGATGTATAGCATTACAGTATTATAAGCAAAATATAAAGTGAAATGTCTGACCCTTTATAGAGTGTTTCCCAGAACTTAGATTCTACTGGTGTTGTTTTTAAGGAAGAGTATTTTCAAATTAGTATTGTACAAGGAGGTGGAGTGTGTGTTGTGATTGATGCTAATTGTAAAGTAACAAAGTGGGTGGGACCAATAGGGCTGGTGTTTTTCAGGCAAAAACAACATACCTTTTATCCCTGTCTTGGAGGAAGTATGTTTTATTTTTTGAGGGAACCAAAAAAAAGTTATTTGATCTATTTATATAAATAATCTTATACGTAAACATTAATGATCTACATGCAATTTTTACTACTCAGAGTCTGTTATTAGCATGAAAGATTAGGTCTGATTTAGAATGGAGTCTGTTACTGTTTTACAATTGTGTCACTGGTCAGATCTAAGAAAAAGTCAATTAGAGTGGCACAAAGATATGCTCAATAGCAGTTAACCAAAAATACCAAAATGGAAAAGGCAGGTTAAGTTTTAAGTAGGATAAGACACAACAGAAGGAAACAGAGGAAAGCATATTTGAGAAATTAGTCTTCAAATACAGTGCAGTATCAATTCTTAAGAAAAACTATACCGCAGATTACGTTTGTAACTATTAAGATATGTATGAAACATATCTCTGCTCAGAATCGATCATCCTAGTTCTTTATCGAAATTAATACACTGATGTAAGGCTTGAATTAACCAGTTATTTTTCACAGTGATTAATGTGTTCTTATTAACCCTGGTGGAACTATTTCCAAACTGTGCATCAAGTCAAAGTTTTGGTACCCAACTTTCCACCTAATTTAAAGAATGTGCCTTATTTAAAGGCTAGCATTTTAGTTCTAATGGTTATTATATACATATTTTTCTATTAATAAGACTTACTATTGGTTTTAGTCTTTTGTTCATATATAGATGTATTCATTGTAAATATCTGTATTGAACATCATATGTATATTTGTGTATAATAGGATGCCATGTAAATTATAATTAGGGTTTAATAAGTCAACTGGAACCTCCATGTATAGTTTAGCTTTAATAAACAAAGATGAATATACTTGTAAAGCTAATGTATTATGAACTTTATAATTTGGATAAACCGTATTTTAAGCTTTCAACATTTTCAAGCTCCTTATAGTATATAGTATTGACCATAATTTATTCAACTCCTGAGAAGGCATAATACTGAATTCCCCCACAAGGGCATGATTGTTTCTTGTACCATAGCATTATATTTTTTTATGCCCTTTTACCCCTGTTTACACAGAGTGATCTTACACCAGTACATTCATCAGTGCTGTTTTACTTGTGCCTAAATGTGTGAATCTTTCACTTCCATCAATAACTTTGGATAGATGTTTATGTATTTGTGCCTAAGGCAATTTCAGAGTTGTACATATTTAGCACAGTAGAGAGTGCTTACAGAGTATTTTTTATTTTTGTTTTTTAATATTTATTAACCTGTTTAATCATAAATTAGCATAAAACACTACCCCGTGGAGAACAGTATACATAAATAATTAAATAATTCATCCCTCTCCAATAGTAAATATCTGAGGAAAAATATCCTCAAAGTCCAGATAAATTTTTTGTATGAAGTTTTCTTGTTGATTTTAAGAAACATCATGACCAGTATCCCTAATTTTGCATTTCTGCATATACAAAATTTGATTAAATTGTACATTATTTAATGCAAAGGTGGGGTGTGTAAAGTTGGTCAATGGGAATTAAGGCATTTCTCCCACTTTTATTTATGTGTCCGTTATAGGTGGGGGACAAAAAAAGCATTGAAAGCCATAATTTTGGTGATTTACCAACACAGAATTAAGAGTTTTATTTCCTAATTATAATATCGAATCGTGGCACTGAAAATGAATTCACTGTGTGTGACTCCATTTTGTTTCAGTCTGTTGGATGAGCTTCCTGAATCAGTGCTGAAGTGGGCTCCATCGGGAAACAGTTGTTGTAAGTCAAATGAGAACTTCTACTTTTCTTTTATATTTGTAGGTTACCACATTTGTTACACTTGTGATTTAAAGAATTTGAAAAAGCTTTATACAAACTTGAATGAGAAAACCATTTGTGAAATATACATCCAAACACCAAAATCAGATACTTCTAATCAAAAAAAGAAAAATCTGCTGTCTGTTCAATCATAGAGCAACTCAAGTCTAAACAACATTCAAGAATTTAACAAGTTCTTTTTAAAATTAGTGATTGAAAGTAGTCTTAGGCTCCCTTCTTTCAACAATAGATAAACAAACCCAGAAAGTCTTAATTCTATAAATTCTTTAAATGATAATATTAGCAATATAAATTAGTAAATCAATTTGGAATTACTCAAGTTCCTGCCATGTATATATATGCATCTGTGACACTATTTAGTAGAGAATCTCTCATTTTTAATAAAAATAATTTATTGGTACATTTTAGGAATACATTATGATCACATTGAAAATTTGTACCTATAAATGATATATCTTGATATATCTTTCCCATTCCCTGCCCTCCTTTCAACCCCCAGGCTTCCTATACACATAAGCTTTATTTCTGTTTTTTTCCCTTGCTTTCCCCTGCCCCTCCCCCTATCCCATTCCCCTTTCTTTTTGAATATTTTCTTATTTCACAATACCTAGCATACATTCTGGACCTCATTTACACCGTCAGTTTCTCATACAAAGAAATTATACAGTATTTATACATTTGTGTCCTATTTAATTCACTTAAGAGTATGGCCTAATGTCCATCCATTTAGCTATAAATGCCTCTAATTTATCATTCTTTATGACTAAGTAATACTCCATTTTATTTTCAAAAAGAACCCATATCTTTGTATTCAGTCTCCAATTGATGGGCATTTGCACTGTTTCCAAGATTTAGCTGTTATAAACTGGATTTCTATAAACATGGGTACACATATATCGCTGTGGTATGATGCTGTTAATTCTTGTGTAAATATACTCAGCAGAGAAATAATAGGGTCAAATGGGACCCCTAGTCCTAGTTTTTTGAGGAATCTCCACACAGATTTCCAAAGTGGTTGTACCAGTCTACATTCCTATCAACAGTGGAGAATGGTTCCTTTCTCCCCACAGTCCCACCAGCATTTGTTATTGGTCAATCTCTTGATAGCAGCCATTCTTTCTGGGGTGAGATGAAATGTCCGTGTTTTTTTCATCTGCCTCTCTCGAATGACCAGTGATGTTGGACATTTTTTCATATGTTTCTTCTTGTTTTTACTCCTTCATCTAAAAACTGTGTGTTCATTTCAAATGCCCACTTTTGAACTGGGTCTTTAATTTTAGTGATCTGATTTTTTTTTTTTTTTTTGAGACAGGGTCTCGCTTTGTAGTTCAGGCTGGCTCTGAGCTCACTGTGTAGCTTAGGCAAGCCTCTAACTCAGCAATCCTCCTGTTTCTGCCTCCCGAGTGCTGGGATTACAGGCATGAGCCACCGCGCCCTGCACTGTGGTATGTGGTATTGATTGTTGGTGGGTGTGAATCTCCACGCCCAGCATTGTATGTGGTTACTGGGGATCGAACTCAGGACCTCGTGCTTGCGAGGCAGGTGCTGGAACCACTGAGCTAACCCTCCAGCCCTTTAGTGGTCTGATTTTTTAAAGTGTACTCTATATTAGGCAACCTCAATGTTATCTTTTCATTGACTTATGAAAGTAGACAAATGTGCTGACCTGCTAGTTAAGCTTAGAGAGCCTAAGTGTCCATTTGTAAGTTGAAGAGTAGTTTTCTTATATTTACAGTACTTTTTTGACTATACACCAAAATTTTCAGTAGCGAAGGTGCCTGTCTGGCAAGCAAAGGTTCCATGTTCTGTGCCTGGCACCACAAAAACAAAAACAAAACAAAACAAAACATAAGACAAAGAAAGAGGTACCACTCAGTTATACTTTCTCCTTTCCCTTTTTAAATCCTGTGGTCTGATGTCCTCTTTCTATGGTACTTTTCTTTTGAAAGAGGGTACCAAGCAAGAGATTTATTCAGGGAAGTGTGTTGGAAAATGGAAATTTTTGTTTTATAGCTATATTAGAAAACTTGGAGAAAATGAAAATGTTCCTTTTTGGCTAATATTCTTAGTAGCATTTTTACCAATTTATGTAGTTTGTTTTATTGAGTTGGACAGAAATAGAGAGGGAGGTATGTTATTTCTTTTTCAAGTTCTGTATCTCTCTTAGTTTTCTTGTCCTTCCCTGCTCCCTCCTCCCCTATACAAAAGGTAGTTGGTGTTGGAGCAGAACAAAAAGCCCAGTTGCCCTGGATTGTACAAAGTAAATGCTTATGAGCCAATATATATACTATGATATGTATATAATTAGTCTCAAAGTTTAGATAGGAGTAAAATAAAAAATGGAGATCAGAGCCACACATTTCCTCTTTCTCAGTGCAAACCATTTGAGTTTGTTCTTACTTATAAAATTGCATATTTCTATTTTCCGAAGTACCCAATGTTAAAACTCTAATAAGAAATGAAGTTCTCTTAAGTCTAGAGGTTGTGCTTAGAAGCACAACAATGAAAATTTAGGAACTGATTTACAAGAGGTTTATTATGAAGACATTCTATAAAATGCAACAGCCAAGGAGTGTGCAGCATGCATGTCTAAGTCAATGTAATAATAATTTCAAAAGTATTTGTCTCTTGAAATGATAGTAATAATACTTGTTATTTCACTAACTTAAAAAGCAGATGACTCAAGAATGTCATAATTTCATAATACTCAAAGCAGTTTGTTTTATAGCTTTGGAAATATGCTAGTAAATTTTTAAAAATGTACTCAAAATAAATCTAGATCTTCAAAGGTTCACATTTAAAACTGTTCCACATCACAGTCGACTAGGTTTCAGTTTTATAATAATCGATTTACAAAGGAGGTGAGTCTTTTTTGTTTTCTACTTCTCATATCTCACTATTACCTCATTTTTCCAACCTCCTTTCCATGAAAGTTTTGCAGCACAATCCCTAATCAGTTGGTGGAGTGCACAAGTTTTCCATCATCTTCTTACAGAGATTTGTTCTAGACAAACTCAGTCCTCTCCTTCATTTAGGATATTCTAGATAATAGAATTGTTATTATACATCACACTTGACTTACCATTTTTCAGAAGACCAAAGAGCAACAGGATATTTATATTAAAATGTTAGTGAATATAATCTCTTCTTTCTCCCTTCAGGAATTGATGCCCCCCCAGGATCTGGAGGAAGCATCACTTATAAATGTAATGATAAAGCATCAGCAGTTGCTAGTTCACAAAGCTTTAGTTGACTGAATGCTAGATAACAGAGTTTGATATGTGTCATAATTAGAAAGGAAAAAAAATAGGTTGCCTAATTGTTATTCTCTCTTGGGGAAGAAAAAGCCCAGAGCCAAGAATTTTCACCTTATGATTAGCTTTATGTTTCTGATATTTCTAGAATATAGCTTTGTATTTTATGGGGTAAAATGGTCCCTTGATTTTAACAGAAGAGAAGGGGTGCTACTCATTCCTTTTGGAGATTGCCCCATAGGCAGTGAAATGCAGTACCTTGTAGTCCTCCATTTGAATGTAGGTAGGGCTGGAGGAGAGGGGTAGGCAACTGGGAAAGCATTCCTGCCAGCCTGAGGAGCTTCCTGAATTTCTCCCACCAGGGGATATAAACAATTAAGAGTGCCAGTAAGAACTTGTCAGTGATACTTTTTTTTTTTTGAGACAGGGTCTCGCTTTTAGTTCACACTGGGCCTGAAATCACTATGTAGCCCAGGCAAGCCTTGAATTTAGCAGTCCTCCTGCCTCTGCCTCCCAAGTGCTGGGATTACAGGCATGAGCCATCACACCCAGCAGTAATACATTCTTGAAGGGAAAAGCATACCTAAACTTCACTGAACATAGAAACTGCTGAATTTTATACACAGTATTACTGCTGTAATATCTTTTACTTTGGACAGAGTATTGCTACTCTTCTATCTTGATCCTTCACCTGTAACAAAAATGCAAACAAACCATTTCATGGAAGCTGATTATAACTTTCAATTATTTATTCTACTTGTATTTAAAAGCTGGTAGTCTGAGCAGACATGTGGCTCAATAGTAGAGCCCTTGCTTGGCATGCTTGATGCTCTGGGTGTGATCTCCAGCACCACAAAAATTAAAATTAAAAGAAAAATTTGAAAAATAAAAGCTAGTGAAACAGTTCTTTATATTAGAAAAAGAATGAAAGGTGACAACTCCTCATTCTCCTGAACTAAAACCAAGACTGTACTATAAATGTACAAGGCTAGCTAGGTATGCAGTTCCAGGAGGTTGTGCATTTGGAAATTAAGAGGAGCTAAAAAAAAAAAAATGGAAATCAGAGTCATTCTAAATGTATTGTTATAATGTTAAAATGAAAACTTCACTTAAAATTTGCAATGACTTTTTTTCCTTTTAAAGGCAGGTTTATAATAAGTAAGTTTTCTTAACTGAACTTTTAAAAGTTAAAAAAAAAGATGTCTGAAACATGTTTGATCTAATTGTATTTTTGTGTAGTCCTTAGTAGTTGCACCTCATAAATCAAAATCACTAACCATACTATTAATATTTGCTTCCTCCCCTAACCTTAATTCATTGTAAATATATCAACTTGTATGTTAAAATTGCCAATTTGTCCCATATTGTCAAATCTGTAGGTCACTGTATTTGTCATTCTTAAAGTGCTTTTAGGTGAATTCTCAGTTTTAGCTTATTCAGGATTCATGTATGAGAGAAAACAGAAAATAGATTTTTATAGTTAGTAGAGTTTTGATAATTCACACCTATTATGACTGACATGTAAAAATTTAAAACTTTACAGGTGAAATAGCCCACTTTTTGTTATGTGTTCATAGTTTAGCTTATAATGAAAAGCCAAACTATCAAAGACTGAAGAAAATTCTAAACCCAAGTGGAATGCCTTTAGGACCACTCGAATTTTCCACCAATGGACAGAATGTAAATGTATATACTACAGCCAATCAAAAAGTAAGTAATGTAATTATTCGGATCCTATGTTATTACTTTCCATGAAATTTTTCTATAATTAAAGTTGTATTAGGTCTCAAAATGTATCTCACAACTCAGTTTCTTTTCATTATATTTAATTTTCATTTCTGCTAACAGCACCAGAAAGGCATGTTGGAAGTTCTTTGGACCCATTGTCTTTCGAAGAGTAGGACCTGTGGCCCAGTGTGTATTGTTAAAGAAATAACATGGTCACTGATATTCTAGGTCTCTAACAGTGGTAAAATTAAGGGTTAATTTGATTCAGATTCAGGAGAGCCTCTATTTGCTTCTGTTTTTGGGTTTACTCTAACATTCCTTTCTGTTTTTGCCTACTATAACTTGCTTCTAGATAATATTCCTAGATGTTATTTTTGTCTGCTGATATTTCAATCTATAGAAACAGTTCTTTTAAGAAAGCTATCACTTCTCCTCCTTTATTCTTCTATCAGCAGATTCCTTCACACCAACTTTTAAAAAAATATTAGATTGTAGAAACAATACAAAGAATTAAGACTTCACCCATTTTTAAATGAGGTCGTATAAATCTGAAACTGCCCTTTGCAATGTTATTGAGCATGCAACTAAATGTTTCTTTCATCCTTGATTATCTATATGCAAAAAAGAAAAAAAAAGAACAATGTGGAAGGCACATTTTCCTAGTGCGTGTACAATAAGGGAGGGTCAGGATGCCATTCATTTTTAATATTTCTTATGAACTTTGGATCATCACAAGTGTTCGTGAGCCAGGAATGCAGGATGCAAACTAATGTGACTGATAGGCTGCTAGATGAATGGTGAGTCAAGTATCAGTGCACAGATGGTTCTGATTTGCTGAATTTTGTAGCTGCCGCAACTGAAGACATAAAATATCCTTCTAGTCATAAATTAGCTCTTTGGAAGCAAAACCTTGGCACCAGAGCTTTACAACCTTCAATTAGTAGCAAAAGAAGTATTTGAATGACTGTGGTATTGACATCTGTAGGCCTGCATAGTAATCATTCCTAATAGAAGAGAATATCTGTTTGAGGAGGTTTTGCATGGCTAATTAACTACCAGTGAGAATATGTAATTTTTTCATGATCTCCTGATTGTCACCTTTCTCTCATGATACAATTACATTTTATTGTAGCAAGTGCCTCACAAACCAATTGTCAGCACTATTTACATATTGCAGAAGGCAGAACAAAAGTTCATGTTTAATAAAAAGCCACTGGATTTTGATCTTGGCAATTACTGAGACTTATTTTAACAGTTTTATTGACTTTTGTATTTTTATTACTTTTCCAACAAAACAAAGAGCCATTTCCTTGACATAGTATTTCCCTTGCAGTAATGGTCACCACTTAATCTACACTAATTTAGATTCTTTCTCTTTTTTTGTAGTTTTTAAGTTTCATAAACTTAATTGAAATATAAAAGAAGCTATTTAAAAAACCAGTAACTATATCCATTCCTATAAAATTCTAATTATTATCTACCAGAATTTTCAGTTTCATCAAATTTGAAGGATGTTTGCTGTAGAGCCATTTTAATATGTACAGAATAGAGCATAAAACATTTTCCAGTGAGCTGCCATCAAAAATATTTTACTTTTTTTGATGAGGACATTTTGGTTTAAAAGAAAATGCTTAAGAGTAAAATGCATTTTTAAGAACTTTTTGATTCTGCTAATAATGTGATCAGCCTGAATGTATAGATAGTAAGATATATTTCACACCAGATCAGAATTTATTAGCGACTTGACTTTTCTAGTATTACAAATGTGTTTAATAATGACCATAAAATGTAGTTTCACATTGTATGATGACACGTTTAAAATCTTAATTTTTATTTTTAAAATTTACAGATTTTATGATACTCCAAAACTTAAATCTGAAATCTTCAAAAGCATAGTGTGATAATATGAACTACACACCATACTCAGCTTGCCCTGAAAGATACAATTCTATGGTGATTTTCAAAATAGATTGCTTCTGTTAAATAATAAGAATCCTCAATGAGTATCAACTACCTGGCCACAAATTCCCTTTAGTCTCAAACTCTAACTAGTAATTAAAAACATTTCTTTTTACTCAGTGCAGTATGGAAATCACTTTAGTTATTTAATGACCTAGTGAATGAATTCTGAACTTATTTTGTTGGACAGAGGTACTTGAAGCTTTGGGAACAAGATAAGTTATACAGATATAATTAAAATGTTTCAGGAAAAAGTTACAACTATTAATTTTTTAAAATGTTAGTTATCTCAGTATGAGACACTGAAGGGAATTTGGTATTCTTAACAAAAATATGTTTGTGTTAGGTATTAGAAAAGAGCACACCACCATCAGGATCTCAGCAAAAGAAAGCATCTCTTTGCAAAAGATATTTGAGGCATTCTTTGAATAAGAGGCTTTACTAAGCATTGTGTACTGATCTCAGTAAATGGGGTCCTCCTTTTGAAGTTCTCAGATATTGTTACTGGACTGGAAATGATTATCAAGATTATAGAAATACTAATCTTTTCCCTTGAATAGTAAATATTTTGGGGTCTTTGCCCTAATAAAAATAATGACATATTTAACTGAAGTCAGTTGGTAGTAGTCCTGAATGCTCCTGTAGTTACTTTGTAAATCAAATGCAAAGACTCTGTTCTATTAGGGCTACTACAGTCTATCTGTACCATTTTTTTAATTGTTGTTGGTGGTATGATGCTGGAAATTTAACCCAAGGCCTTATGCCTGCTAAGCACACCCTCTACCACTTGACCACTTGTGTTATACCTCCAGCCCCCTACTGGGATTCAGTGGCCAAATTCCAATGAAGAAAACCATATTTCAGTAAGAATGCTTACTGATGTGAGGTAAACCCTGAGAATTCTCAGATGAGAATGTGAGAGCCAAGTTGGAATTTACCTTGAAGGCTACAGTTCAACCTCTGAATAAGCTACTTCTTTAAGAGCCATAGATCATTTATCAGTTTTATCATTGTGTCCTTTGTTATGGTGCTTGAATTCACATTGAAATAGCGAACACATTTGGACATAATGAGTCACCCATCCTTTCTAAATGCTTTATCTGATCTTTAAGCTATCCTGCATTTCAGACAATAAAAGTTAATTTCTTTACTCACTGTAATTTTTAATTTCCCATCAAATGCAGGGATAAGTGGATTACTGGTAGGTAGTAATCTTGGTATGGAGCTTACCTATGCACAGAATTCTTTCTTGAACTTCAGTTTTCATACGAATTCTATGAACTTAACTTCCTGTTTATTTTCTATATATGAGGAAAAAGGGATATATATTCTTTATTACACGTGTATTTTTGGTTTATTGACTTTTAGGAGTACAATAGTATTCTTGCATTGATAGATCAGTGTGAAGTTCCATTGGATACTCATAAAAATCTACGTCACTTGAGTAGCTACTTTTCTTGAACATGACACATTTGAATAGCATCCATCTGCTTATTTGGGATACTTGGGGTGTTTTCTGAATTTGGTTTTGTATCTATGGGAAAAAGGAAGTTGCACTCTTTACAGTTAAGAAGTAGAGTTAATCACCTTACTGTTTTTTACAAGTATATCTAAATATAGAAATTTTACATGAACTAAATATCATTTTGTTTATTGCTTCAAAGTGCCCATGGCCCTGTAACTATCTGGCCAACTGATAGCAGATCCAGGAAGCATCATGAGACCTGAATATATTATGCCAAATGTATCATGCCAAGGGTTCCTAAGGCAAAAATTGGTACCTTAAATGTTTAGCATACAAAAGACAGTAAAAACCTCAGTCATATACCAACTAAAAATAGAACTACTATATAGTTCAGCAGTCTTACTTTTGGGTCTAGACCCAAAGGAAGTAAAATCATGATTACTTACCTCTATTTATTTTGGTGTCACTTATGATAGCTAGATCTGGAAAAAAAACATACTGTACATTGATGAACAAATAGATAATGAGGATATTATGCTAAGTGATATAAGCCAGGGAGAGAAAGACAAATACTCTGTGGTATTAATTATATGTGGAACCTAAAAGAAAAAATCAAATTCACAGAAATAAGAGCATAGAACAGTAGTTATTAGAGACTGAGGATTGGGAAAACAGGGAGATATTGATCAGAGCACAGAACTTTCAGTTAAATCAGTTATGGAATCTAATGTACATTAGAGTGACTATAGTTAATACTGTATTACATACTTGATATTTGCTAAGAGGGTTGAATTTTTACCATACAGAAAAATGTTGATGGATGTGTTAGTTAACTTGATTGTGGTAATAATTTTATAATATATAACATACATTGAACTATTGTGTAGCCAGGCTTGTTGTCACACAGCTGTAATCCCAGCATTCAGGAGGCTGAAGCAAGAAAATTGCTGAGTTCAAAACCAGTCTATGCTACATAGAGACTTCAAGGCCAGCCTGGACTATAAAGCCAGACTGTCTCAAAAAGACAAATACAAATTTAAAAAAAAAAAAACACTGTTCTGTGAATTATGTATAATTTTTGTCTATTACATCTCAATAAAAATGGAGGAGAGGCCAGACGTGGTGGCTCACACCTGTAATCCCAGCACTCGGGAGGCAGAGACCAGATGATTGCTGAGTTCAAGACTTGCCTGGGCTACATAGTGAGCAGAGCCAGCCTGAACTACAAAGCGAGACCTTGTCTCAAAAAAAAAAAAAGAATCTCAACTAATACTTTGTTACATCACATGTTTTCAGTGATTGTGAAGGGAGTTTGAAATGGCTAAAGTAGTACTGACTTTGAGAGAGTCATTGATTTACACTACTGGTGTGATGTACATTTATTCCTAAGATGACATCATTGGAAGAAGGGCTAAGAAAATAGTGGTCCATCTATTTTCTCAATAGTTTGAAAGGTTTGAGTGGCAAAAATAAAGAATCCTTGAAGGATTAGGAAACATTTTGAATTTGTGAGCTACTGAAAGGCAGTGGTTTTGCCATTCTTTGATAAGCTGATATGCAGGAGGAGAAAAGAATGGTGTGACAACCAAAACCTAGACACAAAACACCGAAACCTACACACAAAAATCCAGTGTATTTCAAAGGGTAGGAATGAACACACTTGGCAGTAGAACCTAAAAATTGAGAGGTACAAATTGAGGGTCTGTTTGCCCAGACAATGTAATTTATTCTTTATTTTTGGCACTGGCTACTCCATTATTTCCCCTTGTGCTGTTTGTGTCTCCGGCTTCCTACTTAACCCATGAAAAAGGGTGATGACACTTTGAGCTGCTGTAATTGTGGAGCTGCTGAGCAAAGACTTCACACAAGGACCTTCACTGTAGCTTTCCGTCCCCCTCCCATATTGTAGGAACCATGCTCTGTTTCTGTGTCTCTTTGAGGTTACTGAGAATCAGTCATCACCCAGATAGTATCATGGTGTGGGGAGGGAAAAAAACCCCTAGAAACAGCAAGCTTGGTATACTGCTGCTACACAGTTCTAGTTGACATGAAGTGTTCCTTACCTTGTTCAAAGGTTAAATACCTGTACAAAAAGTAAGCAATATCATAAGCTCCTTTTTTTACTTTTACATTAATTAGACTCACTAAAGTGATTGAAAAGTACAATTTTAATTAATAAGAATCTAAACTGCAAAGATATACTGAATCCACTTCCAGCAAAGGTTAATAATGAGTTCATGTACAGTTTTAAAAGTGACAATTTTCTGTACAAATGTTGTTTTCAGTAAGCAAGGTATCTATCTGTGGAGATAACTTCTAGAGTACATAACAGTGACACTAGTTTTAATTGGTTTTGTCCTGTTGATGAGATAGGATCTTCTTCTTCCAGCTACTTTACTTATTTATTTTTTTATGATGTCCATTGTTGAGTTCCTTTTTCTTTGTTTAGTAAAGCTTGGTAAGTTTAGAGTTTTCAAGAGTCTGGGCCTGAATGCATTCTTTTGAAGTAATGCCAAAATTATTCATTATATTTTACTATCCTATATGAGCAGGTTGATTCAAGAAAGGCTGCAGCAAGACAAGTTGATCAGGTACAAAAGTTAAAACAAAAAGTCCACATGGAGAGAAGTGCTGAGTCTTATGCAACATGGAGAAAAGGACAGAAAGAAGACAAGCTGATTGGTCTGCAGAACAATGAAGTAGCTCAGGTGAGAGGGTTGTTGTGGGTTTTTTCCCTTCACATTACATTAGAATATGCCTTTTGGGAATAAAGACATTTTACTTTTTCCTGAGGGCCAAGGTTATATGGTTTTCGTTAGAGGATAAGAGGTAGAAAACATCCTATCAAACTGATAACATCAAAGCATCCTACACTAGTTATTACAGAAACAGAACAGCAGGAAGCACATTTGTGTACAGACCTGGTTGCTTTCTTTATCCAAAGAATGAAGTGCACTTAATTTTCTCATGCCATGAGTGATCCATTAGGGACTCTTAACATCCATATTCTATACTTTTACATTGGTTCCTCAAGTCTAACCTATACATTAAGTATCAGTGAAGTGTTTTCCTGTCAATAGGTTATACTCAAAAAAGATACATTCTTTTGCATCATTTGATCATTTGGGCATTGAGTCACCATTGTAAATGACTTAGGCAAGCAACAGCAAAAACCTTCTAAATCAAACATTTTTGATGAAGACATACAATATATTTATATCTAGTGTGAAAAAATACTTTGTTCAAATGGCCAACATTTTATATGATTTATATACCATCATTTATCCCAAGTGATTTGAAGTAGTTTACAATATAAAACAGGATAATTTAATACCCCCACCTTTTACACTTTCTGTCCAAGAAAAAATTGATATATCAGGCATGTGGAATGTTAAGCACCAAACTGAGTGATGAGTTTGGCTTTGACCTTTGTGACAGCTGAGGCAAAGTTAGACACATCGTAGTTACGCACTTCTCATTCAGCCAGCAAGCATATACGTTTATGCAGAGAGAAAGCTTCCATGCTGAGAGACGTTTACATTTATTCTGCTACAAACCAAGAGCTTGTTTCATTTTACATTTACATAATGAAATTTACTTCAAATGGGGATATTTTATAGTTCCCATTTGTAGAATTAAAGACAAATTATTGCTTGGTGTCAAAATTTAGAGATTCTAAATCTTTGGGTCTTAACTATTCATCAGAAACTCCTAATATAAAAATACTTATACCCATGCTACAAGCTAAGAAATTGAGTCATTTTAACAGGTCTGCAGTAGGGTTTGTGGTACAGATTTTGTTCTAGAAAGTCTTGTTCCTTTTCCCAGTCAGCCCTCCTCCTCCAGAGGCACTTGGACATTTTGATTTGTTCTATCATCTGTTGATTAGTTTTTACTGTTCTTGGATTTTCTATATATGCAGCCATACAGTATGGATCACTTTCTCAGTTCTTTTATTCAGACCATTTTTAAAATTTCTGTATC
>PVIC010042555.1:0-15759 GCA_004025085.1 Thryonomys swinderianus
TTTTTTTTTTTCTTTTTGGAGACAGGGTCTTGCTTTGTAGTTCAGGCTGGCCCTGAGCTCACTATGGTGCCCAGGCAAGCTGCCGCGAACTCAGCAATCCTCCTGTCTCTGCCTCCCGAGTGCTGGGATTACAGGCGTGAGCCACCACGCCCAGCATTATATGTGGTAACCGGGGATCGAACTCAGGTCCTTATGCTTGTGAGGCAGGCGCTGGAACCACTGAGCTAACCCTCCGGCCCCATAATAAATTTTTTAAAATTTAAAGATTCATTGTATATTTTGATCATACCACATAGGACTCCAATTCTCACTACATTATTGGCTGCTCACTTTCCTGAGGTGCTCTTGTGCACGTAATACACATCCAGGCTTTTTCTATTAATCAGTCTGTTATCAATTAGTCTTAACAGACTCCATTACAAATCCTTCAGAGCATGGAGAAGTTCCTTTCACCCTAATAGAATCATTATGTCACATTATCTCTCTTGAAATGGTCCACTGTATTGAGGGTAAAAAAACTTAGAGTTTAAAAATAATACCTTCAAATCCACATTCAGCAAGATGACGTTCAATACATACCTAATTGGGAAAAGGGGCTGAATGGGGCAACTTCCAGGCCATTTGAAGCCCTTGGTAAGCTAGGCATTTATAGCCTTTAATAAATTTTGGTGAATCATTTTCAATTATAAGACATAAAAAGGGATTTGCTTATGCATGGGTATGACTGAGTAGTTTCAGTTGTTACAGCATGTTTTCCATTAATTCTTAACTATAAGACAAGAACAAAGTCAGAACAATGAGATCTTGAAAATTAAATTTCTGGTATCTTAAGCACATAGGAAAATATCAGCATATGGCCTTGTGGACAGTTTCAAACTTTGTAACTATGCCAGCTGATTCTTGATCCATTGGCACAAGTACTTCTCTTGATGTAGCTAGGACAGTTTGACTCTGAATAACCACAGAAGTTTGGGAGAAGCCTGTGACCAAGAGCTTCTATAAAGCAACTCAGATCAGGAAGCTATGGCTAGAGGACCTGAAGCTTGTTCAGTAAGAGATTGCCACTGAAACTTCTCTGATACAAATCCATCCACGTGCCCTGAGACCTAGATGCTAATGTAGGCCTCAGAGAAGCAAGGCAATGTTCACCTTTGAATTCTGGTCACCAACACACAGATTGTTTCTGTAGTAAGTCTACTATTTCTTTTCTGCATATCTCATGAAATTATTCCAATGGTCTTTAAACAGAAATGCAGGAGTATCACAAAATGAAAAAAGAAAAGGATAAGGAATGATACATAGAAAAAGGTCCCAATCACTTAAGCAGAAATAACTATGACCTAGAAGTAGCATTGGAAATATTGGACTTTGGGAAATAGTACCCCAAGTATGGCATTTCAACATGCAGAATCAGCACTTTGAATTAAAGGAAATTGGAAAGGCTAAGAGGCTGCTTCACAACCAAAGACACTGATATAGATTAGATCTAAAGTGTTCCCAAAATTTGCATGTGGATAGAAAGGGGATTGAATCATGGAGGCTATACTCAACAGTGGATTCGTCCATTGATGAGTTCATGGTGAATGTGCTATTAAAAGGTGGAGCCTGCCGGGCATGGTGGCTCACGCCTGTAATCCCAGCACTCGGGAGGCAGAGACAGGTGGATTGCTGAGTTCGAGGCTTGCCTGGGCTACATAGTGAGCTCAGAGCCAGCCTGAACTACAAAGCAAGACCCTGTCTCAAAAAAAAAAAAATCTCAAAAGGTGGAGCCTAGTTGGAAGTAGGTCACTAAAAGGGCGACTTGGAAGCATGCATTCTTGTCTCCAACTCCTCCCTTCTCTCTCTGCTCCCTGGTGGCCATGGGTTGAGCAACTTTCTTCCAATAGGGCTCTCTGGTATGGCATTTCTGCCTTGGATCCAACTGACCATAGATCTAATTCTCTGAACCATGAGCCAAAACAACTCTCTTCTTTCGGGTACAAGTGTTGGGTATTTTGTCACAGCAGCTGGAAATCTAACTAATGCAGTCACTTTGATCCCCTTTGTTAGCACAAGGAAAGATTGTCACTGAACTTTGCCTCTTTACTTATAGACCAGACCCACCAGGAAAGAATATAATTGTTTTCAATTCTCCTACTGAAATTTTATAATTATATTACCCAAGGAAGATTAAGCTCCTATCACAGGGAAGAGATTGACAATCAAACATAACTCTTAGAACCCAGAGCCCTCTGTCCTAGACCACTCTCAGTTCTTGGGGCCCACACCTCTTTACTAAAAGCATCTGTAGCACCTCTCCATTGCCCACATCCCCTTTCCTTTTTCCCTTCAAGGAAAAATATACAAGTCTCTAATCTTACTGGGTCATCAGGCACTCCCTTCCCTGTGATGTCACCATGTATCTAAATAAATCTGTTTGCTTTTTCTCCAGTTGCTCTGGCTATTGTGAGCTAAGCTCAGTCATGTTACACTCAAACCTTCAGAGGAGTAAGGAGGAGATTAGCAAAGGTTATAGTGGGCTTTTAATTTGTATCTCATTTTTATTTTTCTCTTGTATGCTTGTTTATATTTTCCAAAGTGTTTACAATAAACATTATAATTATATGAAAAGGAATTCAGTTTTATTTAGAAAAATTTCTGTATCACGTGGTGAGAACTGGCTAGGCCAGAGCTCCATAAGGTCAGTTTGGATCCACTTACATGAGGTTACATCTGATTGTGAGTATCCCCAATCTCTTCTCAGCCAAATCTGGTCACAAGGATTTATAGAGAATCCTTACGTTGGATTCCACCCCCAGGCTTTTTTTTTCTTTTTTGATGGTACTGGGGTTTGAACTCAGGGCCTTCTCATTAAGTGACTTCCTAACTTTTTACTTATTTATTTTAAATTTGAGACACATTCTCACTAAGTCACTATCACTAAGTCACTAAATTGCCTGGGCTGAGCTCCTACTTGCAATCTTCTGGCATCATCAAGGCAGGTGCTTGAGTTATAGGAATGTACCACCACACCCAGCTGAGTTCTCTTTTTACTTGTGAGTAATTCCTAAGAACACAACCTCAACACTGTTTTCAACCTCCTGCATTGTTTAAACCAGGCTGTACTTGGAATTTGGAGCAAAACCGCAATCAGGAAGGAAGTGGAATCTGTTTTGAAGCCCACAGTTGAGATAACTGCTCCCAGGGGGCCTATGGGACCACATGGTTAGGTAGATGGCCTACACATTTTGTTTAATTTCAGCTCAGTAAGGTGATAGGTAGAGGAGACTTTAGTCACTTGGTAAACCAGAACAATTTCCTTTCTTCAAGAAAAGGAAAATTATGCTTTCATCAGAGCTGCTGCTTGTCCTTGGATGGAAGGCTAAATAGGGTAGCTATTTTCTTGGCAGTTTGTCTGTCTTCTTTTGTTTTGGGAGAAGGTATTTAGTGGGGTAAAGCATAACTAGTTTTTGAAGCTCTTGCAGGGAAAACAGTAGTTAAAATATTGATATCTATTGGAGAACCTGTGAAAGGTCATATCATTTGTACAACTAATGAATTTGGAAAATATGACTTCAAATGAGTATTTTTGAATAATGTACAGGAAATCTCTATCTGGTGGGACCTAAGAGCCCTCTTCCTATCTGTACTGCTTGCTCTGCCTTAATTCCTCCTCTAGTTTCCTATTCTGCGATTTCCAAAGTCTCCTTGTGTCTAAAGCCATTTGTAAATGTGTCTTGTCTACTCCCCCCAACTAGAAGCTTATCAGAGAAGTGACAAGTCTGTTTCATTTCTGTAAGGTCCACATTGTCTATTCCACTTCTTAGCACATAGTAGCTCAATTACTTATTGTACAAAGAATTTGAAATATATTCTTTGGCCATTCATTCAATCAACACATATCCTATGCTCACAACTATATGCCAGTCATGTTCAAGGTGCTGAGGATAGGAACCCGGATTCAGCTGAGACTTTGTCCTTAGGAAACTTAACATTCTATTGAGTTTGATGGATGGCTATGAAAATCTTTAATCTGCTTATTGAAGGGTCTGGTTAGCAATCCTTGGCAACTGAACTGAAAGGAGGTGGGAGGATATATTTTTAGTGGCCTTTCCTTTCACTAAGATTATAAATGGGGTCAGGGAGCAAATGAGACTTCAAAGAAAACCTGTGATTTCAAAATTTTGGCCCAGAACTTTGTGTGGCTAGAGTTGCTGCTCTAGATAGATGTCTCCTTGAGAAATCAGGACCTTTTCCTGGTCTGAAATACAGAGGCTGAAAACAAAGCGGCAACCTGATAACACCCTCACTCTCTTCCCATTGTTCCTGAAGTCAAGAATGTGGGACTGTATGGCTCAGAGAAAGTAAGGGACTACCTAAGGGTCTCTTGCAAATTATGGAACTGAGTTTAAGAAGAAACAGATAACCCCTAGGGGAAGGGGAGGGAAGGAATCCACTGGAAAGTCTCAGACGCATAAGAACAGGTGGAAAGCGTTTAGGGGATGTGCAGTTGTGCCTTGAGCTCTTCTATTTAGCTATTCAGTGAAGCCTAGAACTGGAAGCTGAGGAGCATGGGGAATTCTGTGGTCTTGACCTTTCCTTGCCTGAGACAGCTCATTCCCAGCTCTATACAGGATCCCCAAAGGGCTTAGCTGCTCATTCTCTGTGTTGTCTTACTCCTGGAGACTCTGAGATCTTCCAGAGTTCAGTAGTGCAGACAATCTCTTTTATACATGTCTTTCACTCTTACTTGCAATCAAACTTTCTCTAAATGTAGTCAGAATAGTAATTGGATTTTGCACTGTGGAAACTTGGGAACCTGTACCTATTTTTCTTCTGAAACCATTTTCTGAATGTTACAGGCAAGAAATTAGTGGAGCTTAGTAGCCCAGCATTTTTCTCTCGGACCCAGTGCTAAGTAGAAAGACTCTCCAACTCACAGTTGCGACATATTTCTTGCCTATGAAAAGCTGTTTTCCAAGCATCAGTAATGCTTCATAATGAAGCTCATTCATCAGCAGTCTATTTACACAAGGCACTTTGTGTGTGCACCCTGACAGTAAACACTGACCCCAACACCCAGCAGCAGGGGCAACTGGAAAAAGGGATGACAATAGCATTTCTTTTCCAACCCCTACACTATGGATGTCCAACACTTAGCTTGCTCGAGCTGCATTGAACAAAGAGGAATTATCTTAGGCTCCATATAAATTAATTAAGAAATCTTTCATGCCTGCTTAGTAATAAAGTGAACTGGTCTTCACAGGCACACACATGCTAGGGAGGAGGAAATACTACTATTGGTAATTGGTAATCGTGTTGTGCTCACCAAGTCACACAAGCACTTGTAATGATAAATGCAGGTTTCAGTTCAACTGACTGCCTAGTGGGCGCAGGAGGCAGGGTCAGCACAACACTGCACCCTCTGTTCTCTCGTCACTTTAAAGTCCACACAGTGCAGTTGTGAAAAACATCACCCAAAGCCACATGATCATGTTAAGAATCTTTGATCTTGTGGGGTCCCATTACTCGCCATCCAGGGTCACATTTGGGTAGGACGCACCTGCCAAACTCCTCCATCTCAACTGTCAAAAAAGCAGTGAACACAAGGGGACCCAAAGTTTCACTGACATTTCAGACTTCTGTTTTCCACACTTTAGCATTGTTCTGGCTTTGATGCTGAACTTTGTGTAGGAAATTCCTAAAGAACACCTTTGTTTGGGGAAGATCCACGTAGAAAATTACCTTGTCTTCACTTCTCCAAAAAAGGAACATTCTGAGAAAAGATGGAGACCCCCAAACTTCCACCTGAAAATTTAAAACTTCTGCTTAAAAGTTAAAATGTCATGTTTATGACAATTGCAGCATAGAATGTCATGTGGCACTCAAGTGGGCCAGCCACGTGCCAGTCCAGATTCCATTTACAGCTTAGACTCTAAAACTCGTCTTGGATAAACCTCTTCCCATCTGAGCCTGAAAAATAAACTGACTAATGCAGAGCATTTAGCAGCAGAGTGTTTAGTAAGCTTTTCATCCATTTGCTTTTAGAGGCCTGACTGGAAAATTGCTGTTATTTAGCAACTTACCTTGATGCTATATTTTCTCCCTTAGAGCTCCTAATGGCCCCAGCTAGGTCAGAGCTGTTACATTGCTCCAGCACTCTTTGCAATCAGGAACTCTGTGTCCTAAACTAGGACTACATGTGTTGTTTACAGCTTCAGTTACTTTTGATCACACGTCTCTCAGGCTTTCTACGCTCTGCACAGCTCTGTTCAGATTGAAACTGGTTTTTCCCAAAGTTTCCATTGTTCTCTAAAGAAAGTCTTGCAGGAGAAGATAAAGGTTGGTAATCTTGCAAGCCCTTTCTAAACAAGACATCTGGGAGTTAACAGCCAAGGAAGACAGAACTCAGGCACTGGGCTGCTCTTCCCTCTGTCCTAAGGTCACAGATAGCTGCTGAACTTAATACTTCAGTCGAGGACAGGGCTCCAACACTGCTGTAAGGCTGAGTTTGCTCCTGTCCCTCCTTACCTTCAAAAGTCCTGTGCCAACTGCATTGCCCCACACTCTACAGGGGCTTTTACTTGTCCCCTGGTCTGTCGCCTCCTCTAGACCATGATCTGTGCGTATCTTCTCAATTAGTTGATCTACTCTGATTCTTGTAAAATCAGTTTCTCACCCCCAGCTCTTTCACCATTTGGAGACCCTTTCTGGGACTGTTGTGTGCAGGACAGGCTGTTAGCAGCAGCCCTGACCTCTCTCTGCTACATGCCAGAAGCAACGCCCACCTCCTCAAACCAGCAAAATCCAAAGAATCTCCAGAAGTGGCCAATGGAGTCCTGGGGTGCAGAATCCCTGCTCCCCACTGCCCCTCTCTGCATCTCTGCAAACAGTCCCTGAACTTTGATAGTTCAATGTAGGGTTTTCAAGTTTACAATGTAAGAAACTGCTTTTGACTTCATGTTTAGACTTTCTCCTAGCAGAGTGGAGTGTGGGGGATTTCTGCACCCAGTGCCAGCGTCAGTGTCGCTCTGCTCTGATGCTGGGGAGGCTAAGAGTACTCAATGTACTTTTTACTTACAATATTTTCAATTTTCCTTGGGTTGTTGAGGGCCTGGTAAGTTGAGAAGCATAGGACTTAAAATGTGGGTAGAATAATTTCTCTTTCGTGGTCTTTAATCACACGGATTCTGTCGAACTATCAAAATTGCCCCTATTTATTTATTTACTTTAGAAGAAAGCACGAAGAGTTTTGCAGCACAGTTTCCAGATACTACTTTAAACACATATTGTTAAAACTTCTTTAAAACCACATTAAAGAAAAGCATTCATGAGAGGTAAGTTTATTAGCAGGCTCTCTAGAATAAGAGTTAAGGGCATGGAACATGGAACCAACAGCTTCGATGTGAAATCCACTTCTTTTAGATACTACCTGTGTGACTTTAGGGCTGTGACTTCACCTCTTTGTGCCTCCTTAACTAAATGCTAATTAAATTAATCAAAATCATAATCTAGAATAATAACCTCACCTACCAAAAGGAGTTTTGGGGAGAGTTAATATTTATTTGAACAGTTCTTAGAACAGTTCTTAGCACAAACTAAGGAAGATGTAAATATTAGCTTAAAGCCAAGAATATGGGAATTTTCAAGAAGTCTCCAAATGTGAGAACATTTGTTTAAAATGACGTGGAAGTTCTAAAATCCTAGTGCCAAAAGGGTCAGAGTAGATCCTGCAAAATGTAAAAGCATCTCCTTATCTCCGTCACTTCGGAACTGAATCGGAAGATAACAGGCAGCTCTGTAAATTTCTAAGATTTGCTCTTCTTTTCACCTGTGACTACAGTTTTGTTCCTGCTTGTGCTGGGGATGGAACCCAGGGCCCACTGCATACTAGCATTCTACCATTGAACGAGACCTCTAGCCCTCCACTCTATTTGAGGAATAAATAGAATGAGTCTCTGAAGATAAGAAACTGGATATCTCATTACCTTTTTGTGCACCAGTCAATGGCTCACATTTAACTGCAAAAAGCAAAATGGCTGTGGAAGCCAGTTGGCTTCTATCTTTGATCACACATTCAAGTTGGCCTGTGCTCTGTCAGATAACTGGGCCATTCTTCTCCAGTGAACTTTGCTCTCTCTCTTTTTATTCTCTTTTTACATTTTCAGAAAGTGAATTCAAAGTATCATGGCTCTGATTTGAATATCCAGACTCATTTGAGCTAATGATTTTATCTGTCTCCACATATTAATATTGTACTTTAGAAGCAGCAGAACCCAAGGATAAGAGCATATCCTTAGAGCACAAATTCCACTTTTGCAGCTAAATAGATATGTGACTTTGGGTGATGTACTCATTTGTTCTCCGGCACATTTTCTTCATGTATAAGATAAGAGTATTAGTGAAAGCAAAAGGTGGACTCCCCCTCTAGAGTTGGTTCAAGGGCCAGGGATGTAGCTCAGTGGGGCAATGCCTGCCTGGCAAGCACAAGGTCCTGAGTTGGATCCCTGGTACTGAAAAAAAAGTGAATAATAGAGTTGGTACAGAACAAGCTTGGTGCTTAAGATCTTACAGATATTAACCATTACTGTTCATAATATCTCATAACTATGGGACACTTGGTACTTTTCAAGGTCAGTAGAGCAGTTGACTTTGAGAATATTTCACAAAAAGTGGAGAAACACTGCAAAGGACTGAGTACTTAGATTTTCCCTAAACTCACGTGTTGAAATTCTAATCTCCAGTGTGATGATATAGCAAGTGTGGGCTGAGGGGGGAAATGCAGTGACAAGTATAGATCTCTTTTGCTTTCTTTCATCATATGCCAATGGCTGACAAGGAAAAGTCAGCCCTTTGTAACTCGCAAGAGAGCCCTCACTAGAACCCAACCAGTCCGACACCCCAGTTTTAGACTTCTGCCTTCCAGAACCGTGAGACAAACATTTGCTGCTTACAGTGCCCACTCTAGGGTATTACTTTTACAGCATCCTGTGCCAAAACAGTGAATGTAGCCCTACTTTAGAGAAAAGATACACCAGAAAACTTTGTGACAAATTTTGCCCCTAGTCACCAGTGAATTAGCATAGTTGAGTCCAAAATTGTATATCCGAGACCTTCAACTCCTATTCATGTTCTCGGACCAGTGCTTTGCAAAAATTAATACACATTGGGGCAATCTAGGAATCTTACTAAAATGCAGATTCTGATCCAGCAAGTCTGAAGGCCCTGTGATGCTATATTTCTAACAAGCTCCAAAAGGGTACCAGTGCTGCTAGTCCAAGGACCCACTCGGAGTGGTAAAGTCTCTAGCTGAGTGCATCAACTTCTGGCATTTCTGATGCCCTGCAATTAATTTTCAGCATATTTCAAGGGGGGAAAGGTGTGCAGAGAAACTCACAAAACATGTCCTGTAGATAACCACAGAGTTATTGTTCTCTTGCCACTGTGAAGTTACACTGGGAGTTTATTACCAAAACACCCATTTAATTTCAAAGAACCAGTGCTGAGGGGAAACCTTCAATTTTGTCAAGGCTTACAATCAAGAAAAGTTTCTATTCTGTTGACTGAATGGTGGTCCTGCTAGAACCCACAAAATCCCTTCATTCCTTCCCTTTGCTTAGCCCTGGGAAGCTCATTAGCATTGGGGGACTCCAAGGGATACAACATTTTTCTTTCTTCTGAAAGCTGATTGCTGCCCTTCTACACATTTGTTTTTTACCCACATGGCTATTTTGACTAGCTTTGATTTGCTGTGTAGCCTAGGTAACCAAAATCAGCTAAACTAAGGACTAATTCAATCTACCTATCACTTTTCAAACCACACCTGAGCTTTGTCCAGATCACGAGGCAGGAAGAGTAGCCAGGCTGCCCTTTGTCTCCATGTGGCCGGGATTCACAGATGTGGTGGATACAGAAGTGCAGGAGAGAGGCTCAGACCCCATTTAAGAAGACAGCACATGAACAGTTACTCTTCGCTCTTTGCTCCATCTTGTTTTGGTGCTTTGACTTTGCATGTTAGAATAGGGGTTGGCAAATTCCGTCCATAAAGAGCCAGACAGCGAATATTTTCAGCCTTACATACTAGGTCACAATTATGACTCTGCCCTTTGAGTCCAGAAGCTGCCCCAGACATGGAAACAAATTGCTCTAGTTGTATTCCAAATAGACTTTATTCATGGACAGTGTTATCAACATTTCAGTTTGTTCTTACACGTCATGCAACACTCTTCCACTTCCAAACTGTTTTATCATTTCCAAATGTAAAAACCACTCAGCTTGCAGCTGTAATGATGCAGGCAGCAGGCAGGATCTGGCTCATGGACCATTTGTTGATCTCCATGTTAAAGTAATACGAGTACAGCCAAATCCAGGCTTCTCCAAAGGTATAAGGTACAGCATCAGGAACAGAACAGACTCCCAGATTTCCTGTGGTTATGATGACAACCTTAAAGGAACCAAAGGTGGATTCTAGGGTCCATTCTAGGTGTTCAGCAAATGTTGTTTTCATGTTTATCTTTGGTAAATGATCTGGTCTCATGTCCTAGGGCTCTGTAGTTTGTGAATGTGAAACCATCAGCTTCCTGTGGCAACTTCAAGTAGCTAAGTTTTCCTCTTTGTTTGAATTCTCTTAGTGGATCCTCATTTCAGGTTTATTGATTTTGGCTCCAAAGACTGACCATATTCATAGCAAGAGTTGGGAAGTGGAAGTGGCAATTTTGTGCAAGTGAATGTTTTCTGACGCATGTCACTGAAACCTTCTAAACCATCTGCTTTTATTCTAGTAGCAGCGATGCTGATGAGGGTTTATCACAAAGTCTTTTAGCTCTTTGTCTTGTACATATTAGAGTTACAAGAATGGAGTTGGTGTTTTTCATGAAAGAATCCCGTGCATGGCCCACAAGATGCAGAAGTGCTCTGTGTGGCAACCATCCTCAATGATTGCACATATGTTTTTGAGCATGTGCAGTGAGCCTACTTTGCTGCTAGAGGATATAAATTTACTTTCCCTTTGCATCTTTCTTTCCACACCACACTCTAATTCCTATACCCATAATTCAATCCTTTAACCCATCACAGCCTTAGCTATAGAAAATCTCTCTATAGTTACAAAATTAGTATCTTCTTAGTCACATTAACTTACAACAAGGCATGCAGGCTTTCAGGTTTGAGATTCTTTTTCTTTAATGTGGCTATAAACCATTGCCTAATTCTTGGTAGGACAGACTGCATAGGCAAAGTAAGTTTATGAGCCAGAATATCTTTTTTGGCCCCATAAAATTAATTTATTTCTGCCCTAAGAGTGTATATTGGGAGCAGGTCAGTAAGAAGCATTTGAATCATAATCACTGTTGGAACAGCCCTTAGACTCCTTAGAGATAGTGCGGACTCAGAACCACTGCCAATGCTCTGTTCCCTCAGGAGCCAGGACTCAGGCTGGTAATAAAGCTGCTGTGTGCAGGACAAGGAAGGTGCCTCGCACCTGATGCACCTCATGGAAGCCCTTGAGGTGTGTTCTATTGTGCCTTTGATGGGAACACTGAGACATAAGGGCTTTGTGCAAATGGGAGGGGTTGGGGTGGGGCAAAGGCAGCAGCTGGGCTCCAGCTGACTCTGCACCAGCTCTCAGATCTCTGACATCTGCATGGCCCCTGCCCTGACCTTTCTCCAGCCCTTCTCTGGCCAGAGGGTAGTGATCCCAGGAATGTAAACTTATGTCCCAATATCCTGCATGAAAAGGGCCATCCCTGGGTGGCCTAACGATAAAAGTACGATGTCTTGGAGAGAATCTGAAAAGCAAAAGGGCAAGCAAGAGTCTAAGTGAACACATTTCCAACGTCCTAAGGGCCAAGCTATGCAACATCAGTTTTATTGCCAATTCATACAATAGAAAGAAAGCTTTAACAACATATCTAGGGCTGGGAATGAAGCTCAGGGGTGGAGCTCTTGGGCTGAGCTCTGGGTTCCACCTCCAGTACCTCCAGAAATGAACACACACAAACATGCACGTGCCACATTGACTGGCACATGTTTACTAGCTTCCAATGATGAATGCTTGGGAGAAAATCGATTGAAACACAGCCAGTCACCTTGAGTTACAGACAAGCAACTGTAAGTTAGGACTCTAGGCACTTCCTTTTGTCCTGATGCTCATGCCTGGTGGAGATAAAAGTGGAGGATACCCCGTTCATTATCAGTTAGCTACACTGCTGGCAGGGGCAGGGACATACATAATGCAAAATGTCATTTCTGTTTAGCTCGGAATGACTCTGTTACATTCTTCTTAATGCACCAGATTTATCCCTCTGATCCCTGGTGTTTGGCTTTGACTCATTTTCAAGGCACTCATATTCCTTGAGCTCAACTTCTGATGAAATTACCAGAACAGAGAACCTTAGAACTGTTTCCTCGCAGCTGGGGTAACTCACTGCTGCTGTGAGCAGAGAAGGGGTGGATTCCCCCTGTGGAGAGCCTGCCCTAGGGGGATCATGCAGGTCTCCATTTACTTCTCATTCCCATAATGTATTAGCCTATGCCAGAAGCTGTGGACAAGCCTGGTCAGCTGCTGGATGGGCAAGAAGCCCTTCACTCCAGTTCAGGGTCCTTCTGTCTTGGCACCTTGACATCTCGGGCCAGATGGCTCTTTGCTATAGGGATCCCCTATGCTCTGTAAGAGGTTCAGCAGGACCATGGCATCTACCCACTGGATGCGAAAGCTTCTTCCCTCCCTGCTATAACAACTAAAATTATCTTCACACATTGCTGCATTTCTCCTGGGGACAGAATTGCTCCAGACAACATCTCTGCTCTTGGACGAGAGAATCACGGAGTTACACAAAACAACTTGTCTTACTCCTTTACAGCTTGGCTCAGCTGGAAGCACTAGTTGTTCTTTTCTGGACTTTGGAAGTCCAGGACAGGCAGTCATGCAAAATAGATCACAGCCTCCCTGAAGAATGTGATCCTCCTTTAGGTCTTATCTCCTAGCCTGGTCGTAAAAAATAGGTGCTCCATAAAAGTATGGCAAGTTGATTATACTGGCTTTTTGGTCACTATTGTCTTTCTTTTCCACTCAGTACTTAAAGTCTAGGACTGTTAACTTACTTTTCTTGGAAACTAGAAGAAAGATACTTTGGCTTTGGCCTTGGCTCTGTTTCAGATCTTAATTCCCTTTTTAGAAACATGGGCTTTTATCTCAAGGTCACCCCAAAAAATCTTGATCACAGTGCACACTTCTGGGAATGTTTTTGTTCTGGGTATGTTTTATTTCCCTATTTTTCTTCCTCAGTAGTTTTTTTTTAAAGTTTCTTTGTGACTCCAGCTTTTCATATACAACAAGCTTGTGGTCCTTGGCTATCTGCAAGCCCCAAGTGTCTGTTGGAGATCAACACATTCCCTCTATTCAGGAAGGTTCTTTCTGGGACCTCAATCCCAGGAACTGTCTTTTCACACACACTCATTGAGAGACAAGAGAGACAAGAGGCTCTAAAGAAGTTGGACATGGTGACACACACCTGTAACAGCAACACTCTTTGATGCTGAGGCAGGAGGATCTCAAGTTCAAGTAGCCTCATCTGGGTGATTTAGCAGACTCCATCTCAAAATAAAAATAAAAAAGAGGACAGGGTCCAGTTCAGTGCAAAGGTCCTAAAAGTGCCCCTCCCCCACACCATACACAAATAAATGAAGAAATAAATGTAGAAAAAACTAAAAGGCTCCAAAGGTAGAAGTCCATCGGTGAATTGGTTGATCCATTTTGTATGAGAGCATTTAAGTTTCCTTAAGTGGGAGGTGCAGAGCATTCACTTCGTATTCAGAGGGATTTAGGAAAATCCCCCAAACCATGTGTTCAGACCCTGGCCTATCAAAGTTTAGTCACAGTTTGAGATCCTTGGTTTTAAGCAAGTTAGTTCTTTATCTATGACCGTTAGAGGACGGGATTGCTCCCATTATTCCAACAGTTGCATATTGAATGCTACTGTGCAGCAGGTCCTGAGGTAGGTATTAGAGACACAGCGGTAGCAACACAGAAACTGGAGCCTGCAGTGGTCCCAACAGTGAGATGAGCTAACTCAGGATCAGAGATCCCGCACACACCTCTGAACGTGACCGGTGATCTTAGAAAGCTGAAAACAAAACAAAAAACAAAAAAAAAAATAGGTTGTATGTTAGTTTCCCAGCAGAAGGATTATTTGCTGCACCTACATAGAGGCAGAACTTTATTAATGAAAACAGGTATGACAAGAAACATGGAGTGTAAGCAGGCAAATAGAAAACAAATCCTGAAACCTTTCATAATGGAGGAAACTTACTTGTGGTCTAAATTTTTGAAAGGAGAATGTTAAATTCACTCTAACACTTCTTATGAAAACTTGAGGAATTCATTAAAGTTACAGATTCAGTTAGAGAAGACTTCACTAGTAATTTGGAGCAAATTGATTTTTTGGGGGGGGTGTCCATCCTACAGTGCTGGCAAAAGACGGAAAAGCTGCTAGGAGATTTTAGGAAAGGCCCCTCACCAACCTCCTTCTTGGGCCATTTTGATATGGGTGACTATTTTGCACGGAAAAAATAGATCATTATTTTTTTTGATGAGTTGTTTGTGTAAAGAATGATATTGCAAAAGGAGTTAGAAGTTATGCCAGGGATTATCATATAATTGGTTCTCCCATTTTAAGAAAAATATATTCAAAAGCCATTTCAAAACTAGATTTTTTTTTTTTTTGAGACAGGATCTTGCTTTGTAGTTCAGGCTGGCCCTGAGCTATGTAGCCCAGGCAAGCCTCAAACTCAGTAATCTTCCTGCCTCTGCCTCCCGAGTGCTGGGATTACAGGTGTGAGCCACCACGCCCAGCATTGTGGAATGTGGTACTGATTGCTGGTGGGCATGAGTCACCATGCCCAATATCATATCATTGTATGAGGTTACTGGGATGGAACCAGGGACCTTGCGTTTGCCAGGCAGGTGGCAAAACCAGTGAGCTAAATCTCTGGCACCCCCAAAACTAGATTTCTATTTCTTAGGCATACTATACCTCAGGAGATATGTAGCAAGTCACAAAACCATCTTATTCCATCCACTAATTGTTAAAGAAAATATCATCAACAACAACAACAACAAAAAACTGAGCACACAATGATTTTATTCTAGATCAGAAAAGCTTTAAAAAACGGTTCTTTAAAAAAAAATATCTCAGAAAGCCAGGCATGGTGGTGCACACCTATAATCCCAGCACTCAGGAATCTGAGGGGCTTCAAGCTTGGGCTCTTACACACACACACACACACACACACACACACACACACACACACAGAACATAATTTATTTTACAAACAATCCTCTCTCACCAGAAAGCTGCATAACTAAGATGGCTGGAGTAAATAAATGACTAAGTACAAATGTAGTCCTTTATTGCTAGACCTAGAAAGGGTTTCTAGAACCAGAGCTCAGGCAGGTACCCAGGAGTGTGCCAGAGGCAGCAAGTGGGTCGCTGAAGGTTGGCTGAGGTTGGTATTCACTGGACAGAGCACCTTCTTTGGAATCCCTCAATGTGCCACCTTTCTTCTGGAGGAGGAAATAGCTGCTCTGGAGGACAGCATAAAATATGCCTGATGGGGCCGGAGGGTTAGCTCAGTGGTTCCGGCGCCTGCCTCGCAAGCGTAAGGACCTGAGTTCGATCCCCGGTTACCACATATAATGCTGGGCGTGGTGGCTCACGCCTGTAATCCCAGCACTCGGGAGGCAGAGACGGGAGGATTGCTGAGTTCGCGGCGGCTTGCCTG
>PVIC010042556.1:0-15717 GCA_004025085.1 Thryonomys swinderianus
TAAAATACCGGTGTGACTCTTGTCCTCCACCCTACACTCCTAAACCTATTAGAGCTCTGCTATTTTTAATGCACATCTATTTCCTGTTATTTTCCCGACTTCATACCTGATGATAAATATAACAGTTTTCACGTAACCAGTGGTGGAGGAACACAAAGTAACATACAGTGAAAACAAAAAGCTTTACAGAAAGGCAAGCAACTGACTCAACATGGATCTGACGACGCCAGGGCGGCGCGCTGAGCACTCACTGGTTTAGCGTGACGTCCAGGATGAAGGGCGTGCCGAAGGCGTCGACCTGGAAGCTGGCCCGGTCCACGTGCGCCGACTGCAAGGTCAGAAAGGTGACAGCACTTAGTGTACAGCGGAGCAACCAGACGATGGGTCATTTTATCATTTTTCTCAAAGGTTTGCAGTGGCCCAGGGTAGAAAACCAACCCAACACGGAGAAGAAACGAGAGCACGTTGAGGTGGAGCCTGCGTCTCTCAGAGGCCGCGCGTCCCCCCGCCCCCCGCAGTAAGCTGCCGCCCGGAGTGCCGCGGGCTCTACTCTTCGCTGTCTCTAGGGCAAACCTTCCGTTTCCCAGACTTCCCAGAAGCGGCCTGATTCCTACTGGAGGACTGTCTCCCTTAAAAGTGAGCTGTGTATATTCAGAAAGGAAAACAGGCTCCACTGGGCAGTGACGTAACACAGGCAATATGATCTATGTACAAGAAAGATCTCTAAACCATTAAAAAAAAAAAAAGACCCTTTCATCTTATCTCAAACACAGACTTTGAAAATATTTTAGGTCTATGTTTCCAAACCTAATTACAGACAGGTTTCCACATGTTCCTAGAACTAAAGTCAAGCCTCTGCACACTGACTGCAAATTTCTCTTAGTTTAGGTCAATTTCCTATGACATTCCACGAACTCCGGGAGAATCACAGTAATTCGAAAAAATATAGTTACCAATACTATTAATATACAGCATATACAATGATCATGTACATTAACTGGAAAAAGGGAAGAAAGTTAAACTATTCCATTTTACTCCCCAAATATGGAATACTTTTTTAGGTGTTTTTTTTTTCAGTTATACCTCTAGTTAAATACATGGGGTTTTTTTTGCTGTTTTTTCTTTTAATTTATTTGAGACAGAGTCTCACTTTGTAGTTCAGACTGGCCCTGAACTCATTATGTAACCCAAATTAGCCTCGAACTCAGCAATCCTCCTGCCTCTGCCTCCCAAGTGCTGGGATTATAGGCATGAGCCACCAAGCCCAGCACTGTGAATAGTAACTTTACTTAAACAGGACTGTGAACTACTAGAATTTTTTATGTATTTCTACAATATTCAGTTTTTTAAGTAAACATACATAATTCCTATAATGGGGGAATGAAGAACACTAGTACAGTGATAAAAACCACCAGTGGAACCTCACACAGTATGTGAGCTGGCCATGCTGGCTGCGGGGAAGCAGCGCCTCACGGGAAGGACATCCCAGCACCCTGCGGGGCGGAAGGGGAAGGGCAGCCATCCTGCTGGGATTTTACCCGTGGGGAGCTACAGGGTTAGGTGAAGGAGAGCGAAGGAGGATTCTGCTGATTAAAACGCTCTGCGCGAGGCTAAGGTGGGAGAAGGTGAGGCCTCCCCGGTGCATCCAATCGTCATACAACTCCCAGGAGAGCCCCGGGTACCTCCGGCTTCCTTAGCCAGCGTTAATTCCACTCTTCGTAGCTACTGCCAGGGCTGTCGCCAAACTCTGGCTCATCTCCGTACAGTAGTCCTTTGGGTCCTGCTACCATGCTTTGTCCCACCTCGGCCCCATTCTGCACGTCCCATGTTATCGGCGCTCCTCGAACTCGGTCAGCTCTGTAAAGTCCTTCTCCGCGATCTCAGTCACATTCAGGGCTACAGCTTCAACCCGAACTTCGAGGGGACACGTTCAGTCTGCGGCTCCTTTCCCACCTTCTTCAGGCCTTCTCTCCGCCGCAGGGCAGGCCGAGATCACAGCAGGGCCTCGGTCCTGCACAGCCCAGGCACTGACGCTGGCCCCTGAGGGCTGTTTTATCAGTCACCCAGACACACACGCGATGAAAGGACCGCCTAGAAAGCACTCGCGAATGAAATACAATCTTCCCATCAGAGCTGCCCTGAAAGCCCCGTCCAGGGATAACGTTCCTCAGCCTAAAAGCTCTCAGGGCTTCCTGAGGTGCTCAGGACAGTTTTGGGAACAGCTGCAGAAAGCTCTCCTTACCAGAAGTGATGTCGCCATTAAAATGAGCCTCCCGCTCCATTCTCCAGGCACTTGGGAGCCGATTACAGCTCTTGCCTCGGTCTCCTTTGAGTAGAAACACCAGTGCTGCAGATCTGTGGTGCACAGAGGGGAGACCGCAGGGCTCTTCCCCTCGGCACCCCTGGCGCAGCCTGGATCAAGGCAATAACGCCATGAGAGGGCGGAGTCACCCACTATTTGCAATGATTCTAATCTTTTTTTGTTTTTTTGGTAGTACTGAGGTCATGCATGCGCCAGGCAAGTGCCCTACGACTGAGACGCATCCCTTGTCGCTGTGAATTTTCACCTTGAGACACGGTCTCACCAAGTTGCTCAGGTGGTTTAGAACTTGTGATCCTCCTGCCTTCGCATCCCAAAGAGCAGGGATTACATTTGTGCTGCTATGCCTGGCTTTCTTTCTTCTTAGTTAACATGTGATTATACATATATATGGGGTATGGCATGCTGTTTTAAAAAACATTTATAAGACAGGCAATAATCAAACCAGAATAGTATTTCCATTTTCTTATTTCTTCTTTTTATTACTGGTGTATGTTTGTACTACATAATGATTACATTCACGGTGGGGAACTGGTATGTGTATGTGACATTTCTTAATTTTTTTTTTTTGAGACAGGGTCTCTCTTTGTAGTTCAGGCTGGCTCTGAGCTCACTATGGAGCCCAGGCAAGCCTGGAACTCAGCAATCCTCCTGCCTCTGCCTCCCGAGTGCTGGGATGACAGGTGTGAGCCACCACGCCCGGCTGACATTTCTTAATTTTTTAACTCCTTCTCCTGCCCTTTCTCTCCCTTGTTACATCTCTCGGACCCTGTCACATATTTTTAAAATACATGTTTGTAGTACACGATAATCACGCTCCTTGTAGGGACTTTTTGCACAGCACTTCACAACCCCCGACTTTTAAACACCTCCCTCCCCTCCCCCTCTCCCTTCCCTCCATCTCTCAACGCCCTCCTGCTATGCCAAGGATCTTACCATTCCTACATCGGGAGATTTCAGGCTCCTTTCTGCTTCATAAACTGTCTCCCTACTGCGTATTGTGAACAGCAGACACGACTCCCACCACCGGAGCTTTGATGGCCGCTTTCCAGCGGCCCCCCCCCCCCGTCCTCCTCTCCCCACCTCTAGTAATTACTCTGCTACTCTCTTCTACTCTCAGATCAGTGTTTTAGCTTTCATATGTTGTGGTCAGGGTTTGTAAGATAAACAGGTTTAGTACAGGACACATAATTTATAGGATTATTTTATAATAACCGTCCAAATAGTCAACTGTAGAGGAATGCAAGAGATGAGCTGCGTACAAAAGACCCCAGGAATCCCGCTCAGGGCCTGGAGCCCACAGCAGTGTCCCACACAAGTCCAGCAGAAGGCTGAGGGTCCCGGACGACATCTCCCATGAGTCCAGCCAGAAGCCTGGAGCCCACGGCACTGTGTCATGCGGGTCTGCACTGAGGATCTCAACCAGGAAGGCCCAAGGCCAAGCGCAGAAGCCAGAAAACCTGGGCTGGCGGGGTAAAGGGTCTGCGCGGGAGCCGGGAAGTGACGCCACCACGCTGGTAGCCGCACACACCAACCGGCCTGGTGCCAGAACGCTGGCCAGAGCCCCTGGCCCTCCGCATCCCCATGAAGCGCAGCAGAGAACCAGCCGTTGCAGGGGACGCAGGTGCGTGAGGCGGCATCACTCGGTGGCCGCCCGCCCGTGGGCACCGAGGCGGCCCTCGCCGGCGGCCCCACGCCCTGAGCACCTCTGACATCCCACCGCCTCCGCACAGCCACGCTCCCAGCGAGAACACTGGGGAGACGCACTCACACTCCACGCACCGGAGCATCCGCAAGACAAACACGAGTGGGGCTCTCTTCATCCTGTGTAGCTCTCTTAACATTTGGGGACCGTCCCTGTGTGTCCAGTTCACAAGGAACTCAAGGCTAAGAAGCGCCACGGGTCTTTGGGTTATCTCGGAGAAACAAGATGAAGTAGAATTACGTGGATCCAATTTTTTATTCAGCACCTTTAAAGTGAGCCGGGATGGTTCCAGAAAGTTCACTGTAAAGCTTTCATTTTAGTTCAAAGAGAAAGGAAGTGTCCGAGGAGAACTACTCTAGCACGGGGTTTCCCGTGGGCGTGGGGAGCAACGCACATCACCGGGGAAGAACTGATCCCCACGCGCACCGCGCTGCGGACCGGGCAGTACTAGCGGCAGAGCCGGAAGGGTAGCTAAGGGGGACAGGAAATGCTTGAGATACCACACAGAGGGAAAAAAAAATACCAACACCTGCCAAGGATGTTTGGAACATATAATTTTATAGAAATTCCTTTCTTCAATGTATTACCTAAGAATGATTTGTGGCTTTTGAAACTATAAACCAGTAGTGGTGAAGCTACGGTAGACATACTGTTTTTAAGACACAGGTGTTAATGTATGAGTCGTTTCTCCTAAGCAAAAACCTCTGTATTCAGGTTTTACCGCAGTGTGGGCCCTTTGTGATAAATAAGCAGGTGCCAGGCTGCAGTGTGGGCCCTCACCTCCGCCAGGGCTGGACCACCCCATTAAACACTTCAGTGCCATCGATCAGTATCGAGAGACTCGCTAGTGTTAGCGCGGGAAATCCTGTCACAGGGCTGGGCAGCACGGGCGTCTGTGCTACCCACCTCTGGCAGCTGCACTGCCTCACTGCACCCTGCGGCTTGGCACCTGCAGGCTTCACTCCATTCTAGAGAGTAATTATTACAACAGGAACATCTTCAGCACCGTCAAAACGCTCTTCAGAGGACATGAAAGCACGACCCAAACATGAAAAATAAGCTTTCGATCTTAATTTTCACCGGAAAAGTCAAAATGTTACCACTTCAGACACATAGTGCATATCTGAAGGCCCCTCTGATTACAACTTAGAAACTCAGAGAATTAATAACTTAAAATATACATAGCCTTTTTTTTTTTTTTGCTTTTTGAGACAGGGTCTCGCTTTGTAGTTCAGGCTGGCCCTGAGCTCACTATGTAGCCCAGGCAAGCCGCCGCGAACTCAGCAATCCTCCTGTCTCTGCCTCCCGAGTGCTGGGATGATAGGCATGAGCCACCACGTCCGGCATTTACATGGCCATTTTTAAGGGAAAAAATGTCATAGGTATAGTAAAATACAGCTGATATTTATAGAAGCTGTGAAAGAAAAGATGTGGGGGAAAATGCAAATATCTAAAATAAGCCAGATGCCAAGAACTCTTTTTTTTTTTTTTTTGAGACAGGGTCTCACTTTGTAGTTCAGGCTGGCCCTGAGCTCACTATGGAGCCCAGGCAAGCCTTGAACTCAGCAATCCTCCTGTCTCTGCCTCCCAAGTGCTGGGATGACAGGAGTGAGCCACCATGCCTGGCACTGTGGTATGTGGTATTGATGACTGGTGGGCGTGAGTCTCCACACCCAGCACTATATGTGGTTACCAGGATCGAACTCAGGACCTTGCGCTTGCGAGGCAGGCAATAGAACCACTGAGCTAACCCTCCGGCCCCCAAGAACTCTTAATAAATCAGTATAATTGTATAAGGTTGATTCTAATTTCTAATTTCCAAACTCAATTCTACTTTAATATTTAAGTCTCTAATCCACTTTGATTTTAGTTTAGTACACGGTAAAAGAGACATGTCTAGCTTTAGTCTTTGGCAGGTTAAGGCCCATTTTTGAAGTGAAAGATTTATCCATTGATAAAGAATTGATGCATTCTTTTAAAAATGTCTGTCTGCATATGTACAGTCCCTTCCTGTCTCCAGCAGCTCTGTCTTTCCGCATCTAATTTCCAGCTACCTTTCACAAAATTATTCTTTACATCCAACCATTTTCATTATCATTATAAAAATTAAAGTAAAGAGGAGTATATGGCTGCAGGGCGAGGACAGCAAAGGAAAAGCAGTGTTTAAAGCAGGAACTCAAAAGAGTAAAGCTGAGCTGCAATTCTGGGTTTTCTGTTTACAAGGAGAATAAACTGGGGAAAGTCGATATTCCTGACCAGAAAGTTGTCATCTCTGAAAGAGCAACATAATAATACACTTTGTAGAATAATAATAATATACTTTGTAGGTGTGCTGTAATGAGTAAATTGGAATCCATTAACCTTTATGATCATACTAGGCCGGGTGATACCAGGACAGATAAAGACATGGCTTCTGTACCAGGAAACAGAGAGCCAAGGGGAAGCTACTTGGCAAATCACTGCTAAACATGCACAAGTCCCACATTAGGAATGTACAGGGGAGACAGCGGCAGGCCTGGCTGCTGCAAGGTTACCTGGGAACGGTTGGTGCCGCTCAGACTGGCGATGCAGGGAGGAGCACTCCGGGCAAAAGGACAGGAAGGCACAAAATCCAGAAACAGGGCAGCAGACCCGGGAAGTCATGAGAAATATTAGATTCCGGAGGCAGAAAGCACAGCATGTAATGTGGAAGATCCCTCTGGGGCGTCAGACACGGAGGAAGTGCCCCGTGGCTCTGCAACTCTCCTGCGCGTTGCCCTTGTGGGAACCTTTCTTATACACCCCGATGCCCACGCTCCGAATTCAGACATTCCGCTTCACTGAGCCTGGAGCGGATCCCAGGCACCAGTGGCCTCTGAAGAGCCGCCCACAGGACTGTCAGGTGAAGCACACACTGCGAAAAGCCATTCCCAACCAACCTAAAAAGGGACTCTGTCCTGGAAAGACAAGGCCACAGAGGTCAAGGGCTTGGTGTTAATGAGCAAGAGGATCCACTCCTTGCCTTTACCGTTTATGTCACGATGTGCGACCCTTTAAAAACTGATCAACTATTGCTGAATTTCTACATATTTCTTGCAAGTAAAATCTATGTTCTCTTGACAACTTACTGCCTTAATTCTACTGTTGAGTTCAACCAAAGTAAATCTGTTTTTGTTTTTGCTATGGGAAAACGAACCCAAGACATTTCTACTGAACTCCACCCTCAGACCTTTTTCTATGCTTTTTAGAGCAAGACAGTGTCTAAGACAATAGGTTGCCCGGTTGGCCTTGAACTTGTGTTCCTGTGTCTTAGCCTCCTAGAGTGTTGGGGTTACAGGCATGCACATTACACACGGTCAAAAATAAAAGGAATTTAAAAAGGGCTTCTTTGGGGGGCGGGGGTAAGAGAAAGCCAGAAAGAAGGAACCAAGTTCAGTGGTGATTCGGGGGCTTTCCCAGGTAAGTGGGGACTACCAGGTCTCCAGAGACGTGTCCTCAAGCCTCTCAGCATACTGTTATTGTCGCCCGCAGGAGAGACTGTCAAGGTCCGTTTTTCTAAAAGGGAAGGAGAGCCATATACTGGAATTCCCACGCATTATATGTTTGAGAGCTGCCCACGTGAGTCTAAAGTGTGGCCAGTCCCCACGGGGTCCCTGTCTGGCACGGGCTGTTTTCCAACTCACATTTCACTCTCCTCACTGACTTGCTTTAATGCGAAGGTTCCCACCTTTGACCTAAACATGAGCTGCTGTTTGTGATGCGTTACCCGAGAACGAGGGTCCGTTCCTGCGGACTGCAGGGAGCCAGAAGGCACGAGGTGGGGCCACACACGCCACAAGAGGCCGGCCTTCCCGGAGCAAGGGGCACTCGGAGCGGCTTTCAGGCGCTGTGCACCCTGCACCCCATGATAGCGGGGCTGCCCAGGCGCCTTTTCTCGGGGCCCCTTGAGGGAGCCGGGCAGAGGCAGAGAAGCTGTGCCCAGGCTGGCACCAGCTCGAGCTCTCATCTGCACTCAGGAAGTCAGGCAGCCTCATTACCTATTTATGCCTCTCTATCTTCCGATCTATCAATCCCTCCATCAGCACGGCCATTAACTGCCCATGACTCGGCCTTCAGTTTAAGGCCTGAGCACGAAAATGCTTACTCACCTCATCCTGAAAGTCAAACTAGAACTTTAAGAGCCTTAGTCGCCTAAGAGCAATACAACAGCTAGCTGTATTGGGCTATAATTAAATCGGAGTGTAAAAACCCCAACATTCAGATGGAACAAAATCAGCTGACAAAAATCACTCAGATAAATCAGCCCTGGGAAACTGATATCCTTCCTGGGTACCGTCTAGGTACAGTGAGACCAGGGTCCTTCCCAGCTCACTGCTCCCTTCATACCTGATTTAGAGGGCAATCAGGAAAGCTTTGCCTGCTTCATCATGTTGTTGCTCTCTATGAACCGAAAATAGTCACAATTACAAAATGCTGTGAGAAAAACAAGCAAAACTTTTGTTTACAGTGAAAAGAATATATAAAATCTTGTTGCCATGAGTAATACAAATAATGAAAGCTAAATCAAGATAGGTAAAAAGAGCGAAGGAGGAAAGCTGCTGAATAAGCATCTAAGCTACCACATCTCAAATGAGAAGTATCCAGCCTATCTCTCAATCAGGTATTTTTAAAAGCCTTTTTAAAGACTTGGAAGTAGGAATGGTCTCTGCCAGCTGGGTCACAGTTGGCCTGGAGACAACATCAGAAGTTGGCCGAATCCGGAGAACGAAACTAAGAATGGGACGCTCTTTGCACCAGTTTTCACACCCAGGCCTCGGAAGTCAGTGGGCTTCATCGAGCACACAGGTGTTGGACGTGTCCGTCCAGTAAGGCTCTCCACGTGTGTGCAAAAAGGAAAACCAGAAATCTCGCCAAACAAGATTCCAAGAACCACTGCAAACATACCCATCTTTTGCACGCAGGACCCAGCGGGAGCCACTTCTGCCTGCGGAGGCTGCTCTCAGCAGGGAGGGCGGAGCTTTTCCCCAGGTCCACCCAGACCCACCTCCTCATCACAAGTGCAATCCAACACTGCGATGAAGCCTGAATACCGAGGTTTTAGCTTAGAAAACACAATTCACACAGTAACATCTTTGTCTTAAAAGGAAAACAGCATCCGTGCCTCGGATCCGCCCCACCGCGTTACATGCTGACTAATCTCGACTCTCAACTGGACGATCTTGGGAGATGCTGAGATTGGCGTGGCTTTGGGCTGTGTCCAGGTGGGCATGACCCTGGAAGCTACCTCTGACCCCTGGCCACCTGCTCGCTGGCTCTTCCTCCCCTGCTCTCTATTTCTTCTGCCAAGAGGTCAGCAGTTTGCTGGCCAGGCCCTCCTGCCTCGGAGCCGGCCAACTGCAGACCGAAACCTTGAGCCAAGCGGTGTGTGTCCGGAAGTCCGCCCCAGCAGTGGGAAGCTCACTGACACATGCTGTGCTTGTACAGGGCGATAATATAATGCAGTGCTGAACTGTCTTGTTCAAAAGAGCTTCCATGTCTGTTTTAAAACTGGGAACAGTTACTTATGAAAAGCTGCACAGGATGGCTGTTAAAACTGCAGAGTTCAGAGCCAATTTCCTACACGCAACACCTAACTCTACCCCTTCCTACAAGGAACAGTATCTGGCCACTTACGTAAACGGTCATGAGTTTCTGCATTTACTAAACAGCAACAAGAACACCAACCTCTCGGTACAGTTGCAAAACCTGAAGAGATGTGCAATTCTCTTTGCTCCACAAATGTGGAGCAGCCAAAGTCCAGGCGTGGTGGCCCAGGGCGGTCATCCCAGCACTTCAGGAGGCAGAGGCAGGAAGAACACAAATTAGAGCCCAGCCTGGGCACTTTAGAGAGGCCCTGGCTCAGGATAAAACTCAAAAGTGCTGAAAATAGAGCTCAGCAGAAAGCCCTGGGTTCGCCCCGTTCCAGACTGCACGTGAGGAGGGCAGAACTGTCCCTGTGTCCTCGTAGCTTCCAAACGAGCCCCCCCAACCCTGAGGTCCTAGCCTTTCGGCTGCACCACCCTCCACTCTCGAGCCACGCTCAGTCTGCCCATCTGCCCGGAGCCTGGCACAGAGTACGTGCTCACCCGGGAGTTCAGAGCACTTCTGACGGCCGCTCTGATGGTGACACGGAGAGAGATCACCTGCTGCCCCAGGACGCAGGCCCTGTGGGCACGTGCGCCCTGCTGAGCCCCCGGGACCTCATGCCACGCTTGGTCCTCACCGTGGCCGAGGCCTGTGATGCCCCGCGGGCGGGGGAAGGCAGACGGAAACGAGCTCATGGAACCTGTGATTCACCCAGCCTCGCTTTGGAAACTGATTGTGGAGTTTGTCCTCTAAGTTCGTGAAGCAGTATCTCTAGTACAACCTGTAGACTTCCGGTACTGAATTGTCTTACTTCCCTTCAGTGAACCAAACTGTCATAATGTAATTTAGGCCTACCTCTTCATTTGTGAGTAGAGCTTGTTCAAAGCATGCCTCTCATTTCTTCTTCTTCTTTTTTTTTTTTCCATCTTGAGACAGGGTCTTGCTATATAGCCCGGGCTGGCCTTGAACTCACTGTGAACCCCACTTTGACCTTGAACTCCCACTGTGCTGGAAACCAAAGGCATGGACTAGCACACACCTGCTGGTCCCTCGTCCCTTAGGCACAGTACAAAGTATCAACTACTTTCTGAGGTCAACACGACAAATACCTATAGAACACACAAGAAGAGTAACATATTAAACATACAACGGAAATACATCTAAGATGATGAAAGTCACACTGTCTTTCCTGGAAGAACCCAAATGCAGTGTGAGGCTGTGGGAAGACGGACGAAATGATTAGCTCAGACAGCACAGCGAGAATCTGCCACTGGTACAACCATCAAGTGTTTGAGAGTACAGGACAAAGCGGAGCCACTGGCAGAGACAGGGCGATTCCAAGCATTCCACCCCGTGGATCTCCAGTGCGACCTCTATCTCTGGTGGCCTTTGGAGCAGCCGTCCTGTCAGGACAGATGGACAGACGGACCATCTGCCCTCGGGCTTTCACATGCCATTCTCCTCCCAGGACGTTCCTGGTCCGGTCCTGGGCCTGCACGGCCTGTCCCTCGCCTCCTTCGAGGCTTCCGGGCGTGGCCTCCTTCTGCGGCTGTGGGCCCATCCACTACAACCACGGCCTCAGGGCTGCACGGCACAGCTCCTGCCTCGCACACACAGGCCCTGTGTCCCACTGCCACTACTACGAAAAGAAAACCCAACTGAAGCCCAGAAAGCAAGACTTACAAGGACCCAGGCTCTCCCTGGACTCGGCAGCTCTCCTCAGCACTCCAGTACTCTCGCGCTCTGGTGTGGATAAAACTGCAACCATGTGCTGTAAACAAAGTTCATGAGACTCTCACAAGAACCACAAGGTGCTTTCTCCTTTGAGGCTGAATTATTAATTGCTTTTAATTATTTCAGGGCTAAATTATTAATTGCTGGGCCGGAGGGTTAGCTCAGTGGTTCCAGCGCCTGCCTCGCAAGCGTAAGGTCCTGAGTTTGAGCCCCGGTAACCACATATAATGCTGGGCATGGAGACACGCCCACCAACAATCAACACCGCATACCACAGTGCCGGACGTGGTGGCTCACGCCTGTCATCCCAGCACTCGGGAGGCAGGGACGGGAGGATTGCTGAGTTCGCGGCGGCTTGCCTGGGCACCATAGTGAGCTCAGGGCCAGCCTGAACTACAACGCGAGACCCTGTCTCCAAAAAGCAAAAAAAAAAAAAAAAAATTATTAATTGCTTCCGCTGCCACCACTCCATGGCATCACTAAAAAGGCCAACCCCTTCCAGCAAATTTGTAAAACTAGAACCTTTGTTTTGTTCTGGACTCAGCCTTCAGACGTTAGGCCTAGAACCTGGAATAACGTCTTCCTGTTTCCCAGGGGTCTCTCCTGTCTCTTCCAACTGCACAGCACCTGCGCCTCACCCTCTCCTACACGCCTACTCCCATGACCTTGCTGTAATTTTCATTTTCCATAGTTCTTGCTACCTGCTAACATACTGTATAATCTACCATGTTTCCCTTGTCTGCCAGAACATGGGCCCCAGAAGAAACTGAGGGGCCTTTATTCACTGATGTACCCCAAGACCCCAGAGCCGTGCGGGCCACGTCATGGGCCCTCAGCACACATCCAGGCAGTGACCTAACGGGATGCCAGGACACAGACTAAACCCCAAGAACTCTCTCCCGCTCTCTCACACAGACAGACACGCACTGCACTAGGCTGGACCAAAACAGTTATTGAGTCTTAACCTAAAATATAAAAGAACCAATAGAAAAATTATAATCACAGAGCTGGCAAATCTGAACTTCATAAGAAAGAGAACAAGAATCTAAGTCTACTAAATATTTGCCAAGCCCCTTAGTCTTCTCATTATTCAAAGACAAGACAACTATAGGAGAAATTGAGAATCTCTAGTTCTAGGCAAAACACAGAGAACAGGGCTATAAAAAGGCTGGGGAACGGCTCAGACAAGACTGAAGTCCCCGGCTGCACCAGGCCAGAAGATGCAGGGGAAAGAGAGAGGCCGGCTGCTCCCCTTTGGAGCGAAAAGGGGCCTGGCTTCCTGAGGGAGAGGAGATAGACGTACCACACACACACGCACACACACATTCTCTCTCTCTCTCTCTCTCTCTGCCACCAGCAACAGAAACAGCCCTCGCTGCACTCGGGGCCCTTCTCCTTCCTGGACACGCTCCGCCATGAACATATGATAGGAGAATGAAGGCAGACGGGCTTCTCTAACCTAATTATTTCTTGAGAAAGAGAAATAACACAAACAACCAACTTTGGAATAGCAGATTTGGGAAAGAATGTTTGTTGAGAGCTGCTGGAAATTTAGAAACACATGGTTGATTGATTAAGTGTTAAAGTATTTACTAAATACTGGAATCCACTGCGAGAAAATGGAAGTTCCTCCCGGAGCTGCAGGCTGTGCTCACGCGGGCCGAGGCGGGCGCTGCAGGGCGCGGAGGCCCAGCCTGGGCCAGTCAGGCAGCTGCCCGCAGTAAAAACCAAACACCACGAAAGGCCAGCGGGACAGCGCTGGACGTACATGGGCAAGCCCCTGGGTTCCACCTCTAGCAGAATAAAGGGATTCAAGATCACAAATCCTTTGCAGTGGCACCAAATACACTACAACGATAAAATCTGAACAGAAAGATAAATACAATGAATTTTATTAAGAGCTATATTAAAAACCACTGGGCTGCGATGAACTTTAATAGTTATGCACTTATCTTCTAGGCTGTTATTGAAAACTATATTAAAAACCAGTACTGTTGAGATAAATGCATTTCAGAGGCAAAGCAACCTTGTTTTCCACAGAAGATGACAAAACTCTGAAGTCCCTTTTACTCACCATGGCCAAGACTTCTATGAAAATGAAACAGATCATAAGACAATAAAAGTATTCTACCGCATGATAAGGATAAGTATTGTTTCATAACACGTGTTTTGATCTTTGGTGTGAATGCTTTCCACACACCAGACAAAAATTTATACACAGATGTTCATAGTAGCATTATTTAAACTAGCCAACAAAATGGAGAAGGCCTACTTGTCCATCGAGAGAAATGACTGGTGGAGTACTACACAGCAATAAAAAGGAATGAAGTACTGGGCCAGAGGGTTAGCTCAGTGGTTCCGGCGCCTGCCTCACAAGCACAAGGACCTGAGTTCGATCCCCGGGAAACACATATAATGCTGGGCATGGAGACACGCCCACCAACAATCAACACCACATACCACAATGACAGACGTGGTGGCTCACGCCTGTAATCCCAGCACTCGGGAGGCAGAGACAGGAGGATTGCTGAGTTCGCGGCGGCTTGCCTGGGCACCATAGTGAGCTCAGGACCAGCCTGAACTACAAACCGAGACCCTGTCTCCAAAAAGCAAAAAAAAAAAAAAAAAAAAGGAATGAAGTACTGAGGTAAGCTAAAATACGGATGAAGGGGGCCAGGGATTTAGCTCAGTGGCACTGTCCCTGTCTCACAAGTCCAAGGTCCTGAGTTTGATTCCCAGTACAACAAATAAAAAAGTAATATAAAATATGGATGAAACTTGAAAACATTATGCTAGGTAAAAGAAGATAGTTACACAAGACCAAATAGAGTACGATTCTACTTATAGGAAATGTCTGAACAGGCAAATCCATGCAGACAGAAAGGAGTTAGCAGGTGCGAGGAGAGGATCAAGGGAAAGTGGGACAGGATTTCCTTGGGAGGTGATTCTGAGGTGGGAAGACGCCTGGTGGCCCTGAGGGCTGATCCCAGAGGCACTCTGTCCCAGTGCACTACCGGACTTTGAGCCCTCACCTCATTGATTAGAGTCACTGGGGGATTAAACTCATGACCTTGCATTTGCAAGGTAAGCAGTGATACCACTGAACTAAGTCCCCAGCTATTTATTTTTGAGACAGGGTCATGCTAAGTTTTACTGACTGGACTTGAATTTCTGATCCTCCTGCCTCAGCCTCCTGAAGCACTAAGATTACAAGCATGTACCAGCATACCTGACAAAATATCTTCAAATTGTGATGCTGATTGCACAACTCTCTCACTACAACTCTCTAAAAAACATTCAGTTGTAGATATTTTTAAGCGAATTTTATGACATGCAAATTATATCTGTTATATAAGGCTGTTATAAAAATATATGTAAGGAAAATATGAATTATTTTGTTCCTGCGATTATACTGGGTCATCCAGTCATGATCACTGTGAGACAGCTGCTTGGTATTCACCTCTTGCTGGGGTCTCTGTACCCCAAGGCCATGCTTTCTCCTTCTATCTTAAAGCTGGGTTCAGATCCTTCACTGACAGAGACACACATGCTTGAAAATATTTATACTATAAACTATTTTCTATTGGTATGTTTTCAGATTTAAATTAGCACATATAGATCTTTAAAAGCACAAAGATTTTGTGGAGTACCTTCTGGGAAACCTCCTAAGAAATTTTTTAAGTTAGGAAATTTTTTTTTTTTTGAGACAGGTCTCGCTTTGTAGTTCAGGCTGGCCCTGAGCTCACTATGTAGCCCAGGCAAGCCTTGAACTCAGCAATCCTCCTGCCTCTGCCTCCCGAGTGCTGGGATTACAGGCGTGAGCCACCATGCCCAGCAAGTTATGAAGTATTTTATATTATGCATTAATATTACAAGTAGATTACATGTACAAAATTACATATTTTATAATATATTTATCTTCAAAGTATTAAATATTCTAATTAACTTGTATGAGTAACTTTATTAAATAATGCAAATATTTTGTATTAATGTGTTAGTCCATAAAGGGAAGGCAAAAATCAAGAAGTTCAAAAAAAATTATTAATCAAGAATTACCTGGGCTGAAAGGAACCCTTCTACACTGTTGGTGGGATTGCAGACTTGTGCAACCATTGTGGAGATCCGTGTGGAGATTTCTCAGAAAACTAGGACTACGGGTCCCATTTGACCCTGCTATACCCCTGCTAGGATTATACCCAAAAGAATTTAAAAACTCACATTGGAAAGACAGATGTACACCCTTGTTCATAGCAGCTCAGTTCGTGATAGCTCAATCTTGGAAACAACCCAAATGTCCATCAACTGGAGAGTGGATAAAGAAGATGTGGTTTTTTTACAAAATGGAGTATTACTC
>PVIC010042557.1:0-15765 GCA_004025085.1 Thryonomys swinderianus
ACTATGTAGCCCAGACAAGCCTCAAACTCAGCAATCCTCCTGCCTCTGCCTCCAGAGTGCTGGGATTATTGGCATGAAACCACACCTGGCATTATAGTATGTGGTACTGACTGCTGATGGGTGTGAGTCACAACACCCAGTATTGTTGTATGTGGTTACCAGGGATCAAACCAGGGACCTTGCACTTGCTAGGCAGGCACGGGAACCATTGAGCTAAATCTCTGGTCCTGTTTTATTTTGTATTTTTGTGGTGCTAAGTTTCGAATTTGGACAAGCACTCTACTACTGGGCTACATCCTCAGTCCAGTAATTATTTTTTTAAGGTGCAATAATACCTTTATGATTATTTTAAGGAGCCTTTCTCCTTTAGAAACATGTTCTAAAATAGCTACAGGCAAAATTGTAAGATTTTCATTTGCTTTAAAATAATCTAAGGATAAAGGAGAGGAACATAGCCCTCAAATAAGCCTGACAAAGCCTTATAATTCTCAAAGCTGAGTGGCAGGTATGATGCTTCATTAAATTAGTCCCTATTTGTTTGTACTGATTGTATCGGTACATTCTATATACACATCATGGTCATAATTGACAATGAAAATTCGAACCAGTATAAGTCATGACTTAATTCTCATTTTTTCCATAACCCTGCCCTGTATATACATAAGCTTTATTTCCTTTTTTTAACCATCACATTTTTCGCCCACATTATATACCCCATCCCCCTTTACCATTTGAATATTTTCTGTTTCACAGTATCTAGTACCTTTTTTTTTTTTTTAAGACAGAGTCTTACTATTCAGTTCCAGCTGGCCTGGAACTTGCTATGTAACCCAGACTGGCTTAGAATCTGCCATACTCCTGCCTCAGCTTTCTGGGTTCTTAGATTACAGTTATATGGGTCACCTCAAACTTGTACTACTTTTTCTATTGTTTTAAATTTTTCCATAATAAAAAATTAAAATGTATGTCTGACATGTTCGGGGCCCTGGGCTTGATCCCTTAGCAGAGAGAAACATTTAAAAAGGTCTCATATCTTTAGCCTATTTTTCACCTTTTGCTGACTTATACAGGTCTATTAATATGTTACACATATTTTCTGGTTTGTCATCTGCCTATTGTTCATGCCATTCTTTACTATAAACATTTAAAATAATGTATGTTTTCAAAACCATTATCAAACCTTTTGCTTTATATCCATAAATGCTGCTTAGACTTTCCATATATTAGAATTACATTATTTTCCTACATTTCCCTTTAAAATTTGTTTAAAGTACATACTTTTCATACAGGAAAATAGGTCACCATTACAACATTATCTAGAAAGCAAAAAAATCATCTGGATCAGCCATAAATTTCAGAAAGATGTACCATATGTCATGATCCACATGGCAAGGAACTGACAAAACCCAGCAAGAACATTACACAATTACTAGTTTTATCCTCCATGAATGCTGAGTTTTAAAGCAATAATATACATTAAATAACAAGTTTTATTTTCCTATTTTAATTAAAAGTTCTAAATTTTTTGTCTGATCTCCTGTTCGTCATAAATTAACATTTAGTATACAAAAATAAATACAATGGGTTACTTAGCCTTAGAAAAAAATCTGACACAAGCTATAAGCATAAACATTGAGGACATTATGCTAAGTGAAGTCAATCACAAAAAGGCAAATACTGTGTGATTCAAACTGTATGAGGTACACAAAATTGTTAAGATTCACAGAGAGTAAATAAATGGGCATTTCCTAGAGTGTGGGGGAAGAGAAGAATGGAGTTACTGGGTAGTGTTTCAGTTTGAGAAAATGAAAAAAGTTTTAGAGATACATGCTGGCAATGGTTGTGTAACAAGGCCAATAAACTGCATACTTAGAAAAAGGTTAAAGTGGTAAATTTCATGTTATGTGTATTTTACCACAAAAAATTTAGTACATTAACATTTAGTAACTAAATTAACATTATCCCATCCAAACTAAAAGAAACTGAACATTTTAATTACATAGTTCATGCAGTCTCAGCAGTCTCATAAGAAAGTGAATAATTTCTGCAAGATTTTAGTGATACTGAGAAAAACTTCACAGAATCCTAAACAGGAACCAATATAGTAACCAACCAAATCATAGCATATCATAGTTTTGAGAGTTTACTCAATTTTTAAATGTATCTTACAAAGTACACTCACTTGTGTTCTTTCTGACACAAAGAAAATAAGGGAAAATCTCTAATTGATGTTTTAAGTATTATGGAACACATGAAGACACTGAATGCCACCCAGCTTACTCATGCCTACTTGGAGCCACTCAATAAACCTTCCTGCATCCAAACACTTTTTTTTTTTTTTTTGAGACAGGGTCTCACTTTGTAGTTCAGGCTGGCCCTGAGCTCACTCTGGAGCCCAGGTAAGCCTCGAACTCAGCAATCCTCCTGTCTCTGCCTCCTGAGTGCTGGGTTTACAGGCGTGAGCCACCATGCCCAACACATCCAAATACTTTTGAGTAGCCACAGCATACGCAAATGGAAAACCAGGTCTTCACATTCCGCCCTAAAGACCATGTGAAATTTGGCTTGAAAGAAGCCTGCTCTCTCTACCATTCTTCCAGTACTTGGGATCTCTGCATGAACTATGGACGATTCAATGTAAAACAGGCTACACAGTCTGGGTATGGTGGCACTTGCCTGTAATCCCAGCACTTAGGACACTAAAGGCAGGAGGATCTCTGTGAGATCGAGGCCAGCCTCGGCTACATGGTGAATTCAAGGCCAATCTGAACTACAGAGTGAGATCCTACCTCAAAAACACAAAAAAATTAAAATAAAACATCTTCACTTACCACCCATCCTTTCAATGGTTAAAAAATTCTATTCAGAATTTTAGTAAGAAAATTAACATGACTAGCCAAATTGTTATAGCTCTATATGGAAGCTAGAAATTCTAGTATGACATACACACATCCTTTCCAAAATGGAGAGGATATTATTTTAAAATATACAATAGTAAATAAATTATGTTATTTCTCAGACACATGAGTAATCATGGCTTTCTACTCATCTCAATGTCTGAAAGCTCCATTGTGTTAAAACATTTTTCCCTTCTAACTCCTTCTAACTCAGTACTACATGCTTGTGTAAGTCTAGAAGTCAACACCTCCCTATCATGTGAAAAGCTGCTACTTGCACAACTCTTACAAAACAGAGCTGTGAAAGACTCTTAAGTGAAATTCTCATCCTCTAATAACTTTCATGCACATCTCTATTTTTTAAACTGAGGACCTGAACACTAGATTTGGCTATTCATAATGTACTCATAGTCATTTCCACTATAATAAACTATCACAAAAAAGACACATGTGAACCTCCCACTATGAATATGATTATCACTGCACTGAGTGAGATCAGCTCCAAATTTGTTCACCTGAGGGGCAGGAGTCTCAGTCAAACTCTCTGGTCTGCAGTGTGGCTCTGTGCAAGGTACCTGCCACTGCACAACCATCCCAACCTCCAAGCCCAGCAAGACTGGAGACAATTCGCCAAGACCACAGAACCGTTCCCCATAGGTGTGCCTCCAAAAACTAAACTCCAACTAACTGAGAAATGGAGACCCAGGGCACAGAGGAATAGGTACAAAAGGAATCCTGGGATGGGTTTTACATGCTTCAAAATCTTACAAATAATTTTCTCTGCTAAAACCTGTCTACTAAACAGGACTTACAGGATAACCACAAAGTGTTCAACTATTGTGAAATGAAAATGTAAAGGGAACTCCCATATAGACAACTCAGAAAACAGTTTCATGGCCAAGAGAACTGACCTATCCTTAGGAGTAGAAACAGAACAAGACTTCTCATCACCTGAGCAGATTTACAGGTAGGTTTAACAAAAATAGATCTCTAAATGACATCAACCCTAGTGAAGGTTGGTGTCACCCTCCTTTCTTTCCACAAAGCTAGATCACCCTCACCTTCTCCACCTTGAAGTGGTGTCGTGACAAAGTAGCCTCCTCCCTGCTAATTGCCCCAAACGAGTAAAACTTTACATCAGCATCACCCACTGGGTTCTGAGGTGCAGGGCAAAGAGGAAGGGGTGGTACTGGGAGCGGAATCTCCCTGATTTGCCAGAGGAAACAACACAGACTCCAGACAGCAGAGGCTCCAGGATTTCCATGCAGCTGACACGACAGGTGACCGGGCCGCTTTTGCAGACACCCTACTCGCTCACGGGGTTTCGCTGAAGGTGGGGCGGGCAGGAACGGGAAGGAGAGTGGGAGACAGAACTCAGGACTAGGTGGGCAGAGCGGGTGGAGAGGCCACTCCATCGCGACAGGGGAGGCCGGGCGAAGCGCAGCCCGGTCTGCCCAGCAAAACCGCTTTAAGGTATTTTCTGCCTCCACAATTAAGACAGGGCTGGGGGCACGACTCCAAGCCAAACGCCTCCGGATTTACACACACGCGCGCACGCGCGCGCACACACACACACACACACACACAGAGCGAGCTCCTCTTTCGCCCCATTTTCTCACACGCTGAAACAAAAGGCTACATGGCAAAGCAACAGCAAGGGCCGCTCCGCTCGGGTCGGTCGTCCTCCTCTCACCGCGCCCTCGCGAAGCGCCCCCACAGCGGCCCACCGCGCCCCAGCCCGCCGCGGCCGAGCCCGGCGCCCGCCCGCCGCGCCCACCACGCCCGCCGGCGCCGGCAAGGGGGCCCGCCGCGAGGCAACTGGCGGGGCTCCCAGGGTGCTCCGGGCCGCCGCGGCCGGTGACAGCGGTCCCCGCGCCGCCTCACCTCCCGGGCGGCCGTGGCGGCGACCCCGCAGCTCTCCGCGCCTCTCCGCCTCCAGCAGCCCCGCGCCGCCGCCGCCGCCTCCTCCCCCCGCGTCTCTGGCAAGTCTCCGCCTCCCTCGGCCGCCACCGCCGCCGCCGGGCCGGCTGCGCGCCACGTGACGGCGCCACGTGACCCGGCGCGGTGAGCGGCGCCTCCCCGCCAGTCTGCCCGGACCCGCGCTCCGGCCGTTGACGCTCCCCTGACCGTTGGCCCTGCTCCGCCTCGCGCGTAGAGCTGCGGGCTCCCGCCCTCGCCCGGGCCCCCACACTCCGCTGAGCTCACCTCGCAAGCCGCGAAGACAGGGACCGAGCGGCCGCCTGGCGGAGCCCCGCCCCCCTCCCGAGACTGACCCCCGCCGCGCCGCCTCCTGCCTCGCCGCCGCGCGCGCGCATTCACACGCACACCCGCGCGCGCGCATCCCGCAGCCTTCACCCGCCAGACCGCGTTCGCACGCAGCCGAGACGACTACGGGACTGTCTCCGGAAGGGTCAACGGATCCTCTTCCCTCAGAGAAACCCTTCTACCAGATTCGCGTGTAATCTGAGCCCCATATGAGGCGGAAGTGGACCTCACATCGCAAATTCAGTGGAGAGCAACCTGAGAGAACAGATTTGCTTGTGGGATGGACCAGCGTTGTTCCCCATGAAAACAGTCTTAGAAGTGTTTCATAGTGATGATCTCACATAGAGTATCTCTTTTTCAGTTGGTCTTACGGAGAAACAAGCGGATAGCGTCATTTTAACTCACAGAAGCTGGAACTCAGTCCCCCACCATGTTGTGCTAAGAGCGGAAACTTTAGTCATCGCTTTTATCTTCCATCATTACAAAGAAATAGCGTTGCTGATTTGGGGACTGTTTGTATATATGTATTTTAAACTGAAAAATGGACAAGCATTTTTTCCCTTGATTTGAGGCACAGGTAAGAATAGTAACCCCTCTTTGCAAGTAAGTTCTTAGCACTGTTTTCTATTTTGCCTATCTGCAGAAGCTTCAAATCAGTTTCAGAATTAAGAACACATGCTTCTGGGCCAGAAACAAAAAGGAGTTGGACTAAGAATCTATTACATTTTAAATTTAATGTCTGTGATTTAACAAATGTTTCCGCGTCCTACCTAGATGGGTTTTTAAAAATTTATTTTATTTTAAGACAGGCTCTTGCTTGATAGTTCAAACTGGCCCTGGTCTCACTAGCCCCAGGCAAGCCTCTAACTCACAGCAATCCTTCTGCCTCTGCCTCCAGAGTGCTGGGATTACAGACGTGAGCCACCACGCCTGGCATTGTGGTATGTGGTACTGGGGATCAAACTCAGGACCTTCTTTCGGATTGCCAGGCAGACGCCGGAAACACTGACCTGAATCCCCAGCCCTAGATTTTTCTTTAAGGCAGTTTAAAACTATTTGCTTCATCTGTAGAGGTAATGCATTTAATAGGAATACTACTAGTCCCGGGATTATTCCATGATGAGCACACCTAAGTTTAATTTTGAGCACTTTAAGAAATAAAACTACTGGGCCAGAGATTTAGCTCAGTGGTTCCAGCGCCTACCTAGTAAGCAAGGTCCCTGGTTTGATCTGGTAACCACATGCAACAGTGCTGGACGTGGTGGCTCACGCCTGTAATCCCAGCACTCCAGACGCAGAGGCAGGAGGATTGCTGAGTTCAAGGCTTCCCTGGGCTACATAGTGAGCTCAGGGCCAGCCTGAACTACAAAGAGAGACCCTGTCTCAAAAATAATAATAATAATAATAAAACTACATTTAGGTCCTTAAATGATATTCCCCTTCATCTCAATATAATGAATATCATAGTTCAATTTAGTGTTCAATGCTATATTATGAGGAAACCAAACAAAAATATAATATGACCCCTTGCCCTCAAAATGTATCATTTCTAAACCAAATTACTGTAAAATATGTAACTTTTTTTAGAAGTCTTTCACACGCGTGCACACACACACACACACGCGTGCGCACATGCACAGACAAACTAAGATCAATAATGAAGTACCTGGAGCAAATTATGAAAAATCTGACCCTGGCTGTCATATTTTAAAGAGTTCATAAAAGGATGAAAAATACAAAGCTGAAGAACTTCCTTGAGCCTACAATCTATATAACAGGAGAAATGATTAAACACCACCAAGACTGATGGTATTTATCTGCAAAATGAAAAAACACTAACCTTGAAACTACTCTCCTGTGCTGTTGCCACAGTTTCCATATATTTACTTTTACTATTTCTTTTTCCAGTCTCAGAACCTGCCTTCTACCCCTCACCTTATTTCCTGCCCCTCAGGGATTGCTCTTCCCATGCTTTTTTAGAAGGAAAATGTTTCCCTTAAAACCTCTAACATGGAGTTTTATTTCTAGGAGCCTGTCAAATCTATTGTGAATCTTCATTTTACACTAAAATTTTCAAATATCTTTATGACATGAAAAGGCTTGCCTCTTATTTAGAAATCTGAGACAGAGGCCAGGAATTTAGATCAGTGGTTCTTGCCTGGCAAGCACAAACTCCCAAGTTCGATGCCCAGTACCACATATCACAATGCCAGGCGTGGTGGCTCACACCTGTAATCCCAGCACTCAGGAGGCAGAGGCAGGAGGATTGCTGAATTAGAGGTTTGCCTGGGCTCCATAGTGAGCTCAGGGCCAGCCTGAACTACAAAGTGAGACCTTGTCTCAAAAAAAAAAAAAAAAAATTCTGAGGCAATGGAGAGCCACTAGAAGGGAGATACAGTAAGGGTGAATCTAATTGACTTTTGAAATGTCATTGGTCCCGCAAGTCTGATTTTGGTGTGTTAAAATACTTTTTAAACCTTTGAATGTTTGGTAACAGTATTAAACCAATCCACAATTGTCAAGTATTACACAAGAAACAACACCCCCTTGTTTGTTACCATTAACACTACAAATTGGTTTTTCTTTGGCTCTATGTTGAAGTTTGAGAAAAACTTCTTACTACCCTGAATAAGCTCCCAAAAGTTCTGGGAGATAGGTGATCTTTCTTTGTAAATTAATCTATCCTTCACCTCTGCCTAGGTAACGTGATGAGCTCAGAATTCGGAGTTCAGATCTGGTGGGCATTCGGGGTAACAGTACGATAACCCATTTGTAACATATATATGGTCCACTCATCAGAATGTAGCCTGGCATCTGTAAGTAAGTGTAGGGACAGCAAAGTGGTTAAGCACTGCCTTCCTATGCAAGGCTGAGCCTGAAGGCTCAGAGGCTCCAGCATCACAGCCATTGGTTTCTGCTCCCTTTTGCCCTCTCCCCATCATATTTATTTTTTTAAAAAATATGATATCCAGACCCTGGGGTTCCAGAAGCTCTTGTTACTAAACCTCTTCCCCACTACCTCTTCAGCCAGCAGCAGAGTGGGAATCTTCCCTCCCTCCTGGTCTCAGTATAATTCAGAGCCCAAAATTTCCACTGACTCAGACCTTTCAGACATCTACCCCAGGAACAGGGAAGCAGGATCCTAGACATTGGAAAATGGTGACAGAACCAGAAGTTTTGGAGAATAAGATACAAACCTTTTATCTTCAGTGTATCCTGAAAGCCATAAAATGCCAGTGCTAGCCCAGATTTCATTGACCCATGTCACATCTAGACTGTTTTTCCCAGCTAGATGTTACTGTAGCCACGTGTGCATAGAGAGATTGCAGCACACCCTATGAAGGGTGAGCAGGAGGGTCAGGATTGAAAAAGCTGTCTCATCCTGTCATAAAGTGTTCCAAATAGCTATTGAGGATAAAATGTTTAATCTGGATAGAAACAGAATACTTCACTGGTGAATCTTTGTTTGAGAGTAATCATGTGAGAATACTCCTGCCCAGAAAAAAATGAAGCAATGTGTGGGAATTTATGGGAGGGAGTTTGGTTCAGGTAAGGAAGAGCCTCCAGTTGGGGAAGTGGCTAACCTTTGCAGGAGTCCTGACTCCATTACACCTGTCCTCTTTGGTAGGCTAGGCTGGGCACTGAAAAGAACTTCTGGGTCGCACTCATCACTGTCTTAGAGCCTGGAGTCCACTCAGCAAAGTTCTTCCTCTTTCCCATCCTGCTTAGTTCCTCCCAGAGCAAAGTCATACCTGGATGCAAGGTCAAAAACCAAAAGGACTCCTCAGTTCACTCTGAAAAAGAAAAGAGAGAGAAGAAATGGCTTTTAAAAAGGAGAGTTCTTTCCCTTTCCTAAGAGAGAAGGTGGACAGGATGCCATCCTTTCCCTATAGTTGAATCATCTTTCTCCTTCCTCCCTATGCTGATCTTTTAGAACCCCTGAATGCAGACCAAACCCTCTCTGAGTAGGGAAGGGTAACTGGGTACACATTTTTCTCTAATTGAGTAGTCGATAGGTGTTCCAAAGAATATTCTGGTGGCCCTAGTGGAGTGGCTCTTAAAGCAGTTAGGCACTATGTCTTGAGAACATTTTTTTTTCCTCAAAATGTACTGAAAGCTGCCTCATCTCTTGATATGCAGAAATGATCTCTGAGGAAAAGGAGGGATTTGTAAAAGAAACTCATTTCTGTAGGAGGAAAGAGATCAATATCCCCCACATCTTTTTTTTTTTTTTTTTTTTTGAGACAGGGTCTTGCTTTGTAGTTCAGGCTGGCTCTGAGCTCACTATGTAGTCCAGGCAAACCTCGAACTCAGCAATCCTCCTGTCTCTGCCTCCCGAGTGCTGGGATTACAGGTGTGCACCACCACGCCCAGCACTGTGGTATGTGGTATTGATTGCTGGTGGGCGTGAGTCTCCATGCCCAGCATTGTATGTGGTTACCGGGGATCGAACTCAGGACCTTGTGCTTGCGAGGCAGGCGCCGGAACCACTGAGCTAACCCTCCACCCCCCACACACACATCTTCTATAATGCTTAGCAGTGGCCCTGCCTGGCGTGGTGACTCATGCGCACCAGCCCACAATGTCAGGTGTAGTGGTTCACACCTGTAATCCCAGCACTCAAGAGGCAGAGGCAGGAGGACTGCTGAGTTTGAGGCTTGCCTGGGCTACATAGTGAGCTCAGGCCCAGCCTGAACTACTAAGTGAGACCCTGCCTCAAAATAAATAAATTAATTAAATAAAAACAGATGTAAAGAAAGGCTGTGTAAAAAGTAAACTGGTGTTGCCGGGCATGGTGGCTCATGCCTGTAATCCCAGCACTCGGGAGGCAGAGGCAGGAGGATTGCTGAGTTCGAGGCTTGCCTGGACTACATAGTGAGCTCAGAGCCAGCCTGAACTACAAAGCGAGACCCTGTCTCAAAAACAAAACAAAACCAAAAGTAAGCTGGTGGGAGCTTAAAATTTATACACTAGGCCAACTGGCCCCAAATACATCAGGAGGCTGCTACTGTATGGTAGGATGGTGGATGTCAGAGCCTTGGAGCTAGCAGCGAAGGACCATAATGTGTAAGACACAAGATCCTAAGGTTAGGCTTGTAGCTAACACAAAATACAGTGGGAGTGACTGCTTTTGTAACCAGTGTGTATGAACTAATCAAAACTTCTGAAAAATAGGCATTAGAGGTATACTTCAGGGATAGGGCCCATCCTTAAAATCCTGAGACCTTGGGTTAAATCCCCAGCATTGCCTCTTGCTAAAAACATCTGAAAAATAGACACATTAACAATGTTCAGATATTTCTCTCTTTTGGAGGAAGCAATCATAAATTTTCTAACACTAAATACAACAAACACTACAGGGTATAATCGTTCTCCCCTCTTCTTACTGAGGCCTAATTTATTATGATCCATACTTTTCTATGTAACCCTGGCCCATCCTTTCACATTGACTGGGAGAGAGGATGTGGTCTTGGAACCAAGTAGCGGCCCTTTGGAATGGTTTAAAATCCAAAATTTTTTTTTTTTTTTCCTGAGACAGGGTCTCTGTAGTTCAGATTGGCCTGAACTTGCTATGTAGCCCAGGCAAGCCTCGTACTCTCAGCAGTCCTCCTGCCTCTGCCTCCTGAGTGCTGGGAATATAGGCATGAGCCAACATGCCTGGCATTGTGGTATGTGGTACTGATTGCTGGTGGGTGTGAGTCACCAGGCCCAGTATTGTTGTACGTGGTTACCGGGGATTGAACGTGGGACCTTGCACTTGCCAGGCAGATGCCAGAACCACTAAACTAAATGCATGGCCCTAAAATCCAAATTCTTAAGCTCCACTCCAAACTTACTGAATCAGAAATCCTAGTGCGGTGGGCTGGACAATCTGTTTGAACATACTCTACAGGTGATATGCGTACACATCAGACTCTATATCATTGCTATACAAATTCTGCCAATTCTATTCTCTTTCTTTGGAAATAGGCAAATGGCTAGTCATAGTGATACACATCTACTCTCCCAGCTACTTGGTAGGCTAAGGCCGGACGACTTCAAGTTCAATGCAAGTCTAAACAACTTAGCAAGACCCTGTTTTAAAAAGTAAAATCTTGCCGGGTGTGGTGGCTCATGCCTGTAATCCCAGCACTCGGGAGGCAGAGGCAGGAGGATTGCTGAGTTCGAGGCTTGCCTGGGCTACATAGTGAGCTCAAAGCGAGACCCTGTCTCAAAACAAACAAACAAACAATAAAAAGGTAAAATCTTAAAAAGGGCTAACAGGGCTGGGAATTTAGCTCAAGTGGTACCACGCCAACTTTGGATGTAGAAGGGCCTGATTTCGATCCCCAGTACCACAAAAGATAAAAAGGGTGGGGGGTAAGAATGTAGACCAGAGGCAGAAAAGCAGTGAAGCCCTCACTTCAACCCCCATATTATATGAAAATAAAACAAAAAGATAGAAGAAAGAGAGGGGAAAGAGAGATAGAGAAAGTTATAGTTCTGGTCAATTAAAATTGAGGTATGAGGGGTGGTCTCCTGGGGAAACCTCTTGAAAACTGTACCTCAGCTCTTGAAAAGTGCATAAGGATCCCTCTTTTAGGCAGTCTTTGGGTCAAACTGTTTTTGTAATACATCAGGTTCCCATCTTATAAATGTTCAAGTTGTGAACTTTCAAAGATATTAATGGACCGCATATTATGAATGTTGGTAGATGAGAACAAATCACAGAAGCAGTTCATTGTCGTAGTTTTGCTACTATAGCTTACTGTGCTTAAAAACAAAAATTATTGTGCCAGAGGGTTAGCTAAGTGGTTCCGGCGCCTGCCTCGCAAGCACAAGGTTCTGAGTTCAATCCCCGGAAACCATATACAATGCTGGGCGTGGAGACTCATGCCCACCAGCCATCAATACCACATACCACGGTGCTGGGCGTGGTGGCTCACACCTGTAATCCCAGCACTCGGGAGGCAGAGGCAGGAGGATTGCTGAGTTCTAGGTTTGCCTGGGCTACATAGTGAGCTCAGAGCCAGCTTGAACTACAAAGCGAGACCCTGTCTCAAAAAAAAAAAATTATTTATTTACAGTATTTTTGTGTGTATGCTTGCTTTACATTGTATATTTGTGTCAAAGGAGTATAAGGTTTACTTCGTTGGATTATAAATTAATCTGATTTACAAATGATCTCTCAGAACAGAGCTCGTTCATAAATTGGGGATAATTATAATGCTGAAATGTCATGGTTTATATCTAGAAGTTCCCTCCAAAGGCTCATACATTCATAGCTGGGGCTTCTAGAAGGCATTTGAATTATGCAAGTTTATAGCTGACTCATTATTAGGAGGTGGGATCTAGTCAAAAGAGTTGGGTCACTGAGGGCTCTGCTTCACCAGTCCCATGATGTGAGTGACCATCTTCCAACCATCCCCCTCTTCATCGGTGTCATGCCTTGGAGCCAGTGAACTATGGACTGAAAGTTCAACAAACTGTGAGCCAAAATTAACTCTGTTCCTGTTATTTGGGGATGTCACTAGTCAAAGTCACTGATGAAGAAAGTGATTAAGGTTTTAGTACCAGGAGTAGGCTTGTTGTTTGACAACCTGACAATGTGGTTTAGAAGCCTTTGGAACTGGTTCTCAGTAAGGGTTTGGAAGGGTCTGGAGTTGCTAGATGAAGAAATAACCCTAGAATGCTCTAAGACAAGCTTGGTGGGAGATTGTGGGTATAGTTCAGAAGAACATAATGTGGATGAAAATGCAGACTGTAAAGACCAGACTTAGGAGGTTTTAGGTGAGAACCAGAACTCCATTAACAGACAGACTCCAGGCTATATTATGTTTTCTATCTTTTGCTCATGTCCTGTGACTTTGTGAAAAACTGAGATCAAGAGTGGCCACCTAGTTAATGATTTCCATGCAGTCTAACATTCAGGCTATAACATGAATACATCTTGCTGCTTTTAGCTAAGTTTATCTGAGAACCGGAAGCAAAAAGCTCAATTAAAAAGCTTCCAGTTTTTAGAAAGAAAGTACCTGCAAAGATGAAGCAGAAGAGAGCTTGGCTGCTGCAAGGTTTCAGCCCATGATGGCTGGCTCTGACACAGGGATGGCAAACAGGCCTCGCTGGGGAAAAACAATGTGGTGCACACAAGGAAGGAAAGGTAACAAGGCACTTTAACAACATCTTTCTTCCCCTTTTGTCTTATTCGGACTACTTAAGGTGGATAAAGGCTCATACCTTTAGTGCTAGAGCTCCTGGGACCTAGTCCCACCATGAATCAATCGTACACACTAGATTCAGACACCTAGAAAAAGCATCAGGCTTTAGGGGGACACCTAAACACAAGGCATAATAGATTCAGCGTTAAAAAGAAGTCAAGTACTTTACAACAGAATAATAGAGAAGATGGCTTGAGGGTATCATAGGAACAGCCCCGACCCCAGCCTTCTAAAGTTTAAAGTTGTAAAAGTGAAAGACTTTGTTTTGAAAAGAGAATCCCAGGATGGGGCATTTAGCTCAGTGGCACCAAATAAGACCCTGAGTTTGATCCCTGGTATGGGGGGCACACACCCTCCAAGGGACCCTATTCCAAAAGAATGGCAACCTAGGGCATTGATTCCCTAGAATTCAGCTCATAGTGCTCAGCCAGGCAGCACTCAGAGGCTCTATAGTTCCAATGCAAGGGAGTTTGGTTATCTTCCACCGCGGTGCCATTCATGTGGTGCTGTGTGCAGAATGTAAGAGTTGTGGGGTCAGGAAGGGTACCACCCAGATTTCGGAAGGCCTGGAAGTATGCCCATTAAAGCGCAATGTGGGGCCAGAGATTTAGCTAAGTGGTTCTGGCACCTGCCTAGCAAGCACAAGGTCCCAGGTTGGATCCAGTAACCACATACAACAATACCAGGCATGGTGGCTCATACCCACCGGCAATCAGTACCACATACCACAAATGCCAGGTTTGGTGGCTCAAGCCTGTAATCCCAGCACTCGGGAGGCAGAGGCAGGAGGATTGCTGAGTTCAAGGCTTCCCTGGGCTACATAGTGAGCTCAGGGCCAGCCTGAACTACGTGAGACCCTGTCTCAAAAGGGGGGGGGGTGCAATGTGTGAAGCTATAAGAGTAAAATAGAGGGGCTGGGGATTTTAGCTCAGTGGTTCTGTCGTCTGCCTGGCAAGTGCAAGGTCCTGAGTTCGATCGCTGGTATCACATACTACAATGCCGGGTGTGGTGGCTCATGTCTGTAATCCCAGCACTCAGGAGGCAGGGGCTGGAGAATTGCTGTGAATTCAAGGCTAGCCTGGGCTGCATAGTGAGTTTGGGGCCAGCCTGAACTACTTTAGTGAGACCTTGTCTCAAAATAAAAACTAAAAAATAGCTAGGGATATGGCTCAGTGTGAAGGTCCTAGATTCAGTCCTGAGTCCCACATACACGCAAAAGAAGTAAAGCAATAACAATCCTCTTTCTAATTTTATTTTGTTCTGGAAAATATTTTTTTAATTTAAAAGTATGATACATAATAATACATAATAAGTTTCCTATTAAGTGAATTAATAAATACTTTGTTTTGGAGCTGGGGCTTATTGGTAGAGCGTGTGTGAAGACCTGGGTTCTGCCCCCCCAGATCCAGAAAAAAATATAAACTTTAAATTTTTCTCACTTTTAATTGGCAAAATGCTAAATATAATGAGATATAATTCACTTTTTAAAAATACTCCCTGGGCTTTTTAATTTTTAAGCCTATAAAGGGAAGCAATCAGGAGAAAGTCCAAGAGCTGCTCCTCAGAGAGGACAGGGCTGCCTGGGGCTGCTGCTGCCATCTTGTGACCACAAGAGGAACTGGCCACATAGTGAGTGAGGCAGGGCAGAGAGAAAACGGTGGCCTGGACTGACCCTCTGAAATACCCAGCCTGTGTATATTGTACATGCCTTCGCTACCTTGAAATGTCTTGTCTTCTGAGATGATAAATTACTTAAGCAATTTAGGTTTGACTTCTTACAAAATCTTCCTAGATGTTTCAATTTATACTTCGCTCTGAGGACTTCAATGACCTTTATTTCCCTTTTGTTTGTGTTTCCAGATCTTTGTGGATTAATGCAACTATTTACCAAGTGAAGACACTGAAAGCCTAGGACAGTGGTGGCAGACCTGTGGCCTGTGTACTGCAGTCAACTGTTTGTTATCACTGAGAGCTTTACAAGGTTCGCCATCACTACCCTAAGACAAAACTTTAAAAACAGATACAGAATAAACTATAATATAGATGTCATTCATGAAGTTAACCAGGTTCACCAGTACTCCTTTTTTTTTTTTTTTTTTGAGACAGGGTTTCACTTTGTAGTTCAGGCTAGCTCTGAGCTCACTATGTAGCCCAGGCAAGCCTCAAACTCAGCAATCCTCCTGTCTCTGCCTCCTGAGTGCTGGGATTACAGGCTTGAGCCACCACGCCCGGCACTGTGGTGTGTAGTGCTGATTGCTGGTGGGCGTGAGTCACCACACCTAGCATTGTATGCGGTTACCAAGGAATCGAACCCAGGACCTTGGGCTTGCGAGGCAGGTGCCAGAACCACTGAGCTAACCCTCCGGCCTTTTTTTGTTGTTGTTTTTTTTTTTTTTTTTTTTTTA
>PVIC010042558.1:0-15759 GCA_004025085.1 Thryonomys swinderianus
GGCCCTCCCACCGAGCACGGGTGATGTCAATCAAGGCCTGTGATCAGCTGCTGCATGCGGAACTTGTGAAACCTGGGTTGCCACGTGTCCTCCAGGCATTGGCCTGTGGATATATATGCTGGGAGATGCTTGTAAAGAGAGTTTTTAGAGCTTTGGCTCGGGCGCGCGTTCCTGAATAAACAGCAGAAAGAAGAGCTCGCGTTCGTGTCTTCCTTGCGGGTCAAGGGGGAAGCGACATCATTACTCATTTTTTAAATCAAGACTTGATTATTCTCAATCTCTATAAGAACAAGTGGAGTCTGCATTTACAGTTTAAAATCTAACAAGGAGACAAATTCTCCAATGTTTCCTACAGTTTTTATATGAATGATAGGTAATAAGGTTAAGTGAAAAGGGTGTGGGGGTGGGCCTCTCAGCACTCTGTCTGCCATCACTCTAGTGTGAGCACCTTTAACATATCATTTATCTTCCTTAGGTCTCAATTTCCTTAAATGTAACATTAATATACATAGTACATTTGAGGCTATGGGATCACTACTGTCCGCTCACTTGAACCTTGGCAATGCCTCCAGGTCAGAACTCTAACCCAGTGAGTAAGACCTGTTACGTAGAAGCAGAGATAAGTAATACAAAAGTCCCTAGGCCTGCCTTGAAAGGTTACAGAGTCCCAAACAAGGACACAAGTGTACCAGGTTCTCAGGCATCATCTGCAAAAACTTTCTTTAATTTAACTTCATTGAAGGTTCATGCGTATGGACTGCATCTCATATCTCCAACTATAAAAGAGAGAATCACAGAAAAGGACACAGGCAATGAATACAACTGACATGACTCAGCATCTCGTCAATTGCCTTGTGAGTCATGCTCCTAAAGACCCAAAAGGAGATGCCTTAGATGCCGATCAATATTTTAAATTCTTAAACCCAAAACATTCAGCCCATGTACATTTACCATCCTGCCAGCATAATTGGACCTACTCACAGCATTCCCTTGCCTAATTACACGTTTTTAAACTTTGCTGCTTTTTTCTTACTATTTTGTGCCATGTCCAACTCTTCTTGTTTTTTTTTTTTTTTTTTTTTTTTTTTTTTTTTTTTTTTTTTTTTTTTTTTTTTTTTTTTTTTTTTTTTTTTTTTTTTTTTTTTTTTTTTTTTTTTTTTTTTTTTTTTTTTTTTTTTTTTTTTTTTTTTTTTTTTTTTTTTTTTTTTTTTTTTTTTTTTTTTTTTTTTTTGAGACAGGGTCTTGCTTTGTAGTTCAAGCTGGCTCTGAGCTCACTATGTAGCCCAGGCAAGCCTCAACTCAGCAATCCTCCTGCTTCTGCCTCCTGAGTGCTGGGGTTACAGGCATGAGCCACCACGCCCGGCACCATGTCCAACTCTTTGTTGCACTCGGAAACCTAGAAACCCATCCAGGATCTCATCACCCATAGTAAAAATATGAAAATGTTGGATTATAATAGATTTTTGAGGCCTATTTCAGATAGACTCTGTGGGGTTTATGTCATTTTTCTAAGACTTCGCTATTATTGATATAGGAGAAATATAGCATCCAATCTGCTAAATACCAGATGTGGCAAGTTCATGCTTACTGAAATAGAAAAATGAATTCAAGGGACAAAAGAGGTTAAAATTAGAAAAAAGGTTTATTGAGGGATGGTCTTTGAGAGATAGGATAGGTTCTGAAAGTGGGTTGTTACTGAGGCCCTTTGTCACAGCAGTAACTTACACAGCAGTCACAGTATGGGACAAATTATAGCCAAACAATAAGTTTACAAGTATAACCACCTAGGTAATAGTGATCCACCAGGGAACCTGGATACACAGCAAGGATTTGTGGCTGACATCATTAACCTTGGCTTATCCATGATTTTCAAAACAGGAACAATTTTGGGAAGGGATGGGTACAGGTATTTTGTCACTCACCTGGCTGTCTGTCCGTTTAAAATAACCAAATTAGAACTCAGGGTAGTGCAGCTCTCTTACACTGTGTTACAGTACACTGGGACCTCAGAAAGAACTGGTTAATTTGCTTCATAACTTCCTGGAAATTCAGGATCTTAATAGGGAGTGACTGTCTTCTATGCTGTCTGATGAAATTCATTCTTTGTCCAAAGTCCCAGTTCACTGTCTATTCTTAATTTATAGCAGTATGACTGGTCACTCCACTCTATCTCACCCCTTTTCAATAGCTGCCTTACTCCTATGCTAACTAAATAAACTATCATCTACATTATGATGATTAATAATACTATGTGGAGTCGGTCTACTGCAAGATTTTGTATACTTCACTTGTATATACATAGTGTATTCAATGCCTACATTGTGCTTCGGTACTGTGCCAGATATAGAAAGGCAAAGGAAATGTGATCTGATAGGTTGGCAGTTAGAACAGTATCTGAGGCCCTAGAAATCTGCTATATGAATTTGAGTTGGAAAGACTCCTAAATTCATATCATAATCTGAGGAAATATTTGACTGTCTTGAAGAACTACTTCCTTGATCTGAAAAAAATTACAGTGCAGATAGAATCACGTAATCACCATGTCAAATGTAAAAAGAACTCAGATTATTTAATTCAAATTACAGAGTAGACCAAAGTATATGTACAAGTGTCAAAGAAACGAGTAATAAAATCAGCACAAAATAGATTTAGTCAGTAGGAAAATTTAGAAATAACCCACCCCCATGATGCAAGCGGAAAGAAACTTGTTTTCAGTACTTAATACAATGCCAGTGTTAATGAAATCATTGACATGTTGATTTGGGAGTTGGCAAATACAGTTCTTCCTGGCATTTTGAATGTTTGGGAGAACACTTGGTTATAGAATTGTTGTATCCGTTGTCCTGATTCCAAATAAGTGCTTAACTTTAATAATAGGTTAAAAAAAATGATCTCCAGTGCTTAAGAATTTCCCTAAATTTCTCAACTAGAGATGAAGACTTTATGATATCAGTAAGAAGTGTTCAAATGAACCTTGGCCCAGCTGTGAAATGATAAAATAATTGGTCTGTTATACTCCATTGGGGTATAACTCCATATCAAAGCAAGAAACATGTTTGGAGGGCTTGCTGGGGGGCAGATACTGAGCACTGATGTATTTGACATAGCCTTTATAGTTTCCGTGACTCTTTTTTGGAAATGATATTACAAAGCCTTTGTAGTTAATGTGAGAGATGAGGCACTACTTGGAATTAGCAAGCATGCTGATTTAATTAGAAGTCAAGCTTTTTCAGCCAAAGTTCTGTCACTTTCCATTAAGATTCAAACCAAACAATTTTATTTATTTATGACAAGACAGAGTTTAATAATTGTTGGGGAACATTTCAACTTCTTGATTATTCATTCTAAAGGAAGCAAGTTTATGTCAACAGGAAGAAAGCTTTCTTTGTGAGAAATAAATTTGTAAATTCCTCTCAGCTGCATGATTAAACTTGCTAAATAAGTAGCATGAGTTAATCAGTTATTGTAACATAACTTTATAATAAACTATGTAAAGTGTGTTTCTGAGAGCTGGAGGTCAGTATCTCTGTACTCTTGTTTTCGTGATATAAATCTTCTGGCTCCAGAGTACAGTGTTATACTAATCTTCAAATTTCAAGGGATTCTTTTAGTAACATAATATAGGACCCAGGAAACTGTAATCAATCATCTGTTTTGGTGAATAAAGAAGCAAGCCCATTCACTTATGTATTGCTAATGACTGCTTTTGCTCAACCATGTCAGAGTTCAGTAGATGAAATATAAACCCAAAGCCTAAAATACTATTGCCTAGCCCTTAACAAAAAATATTAAAAGCCAGGTATAATGTATTTTAGACAGAATGGAACAACCAAGTGAATCAATTTTCTTAGGAAATTCATACAACTACATTCTCCATCTGATCCCGTCCAACAATTGTTCAATATAGTCTAAGGCATCAGCTCTTTCTCCTGTATTTTCAACTTTTCTCTGTGAAGTTTTCTAGAGCCTACATGTACACTGTAGTCTCTTTCATGATAAAAAAGTAGACAATTTCCACAACTTCTTTAAACAACCTCACAACCTCATTAGCCCAGCACTCTGTACTGATTTCACTATTTTTCTCTTCCACTCTTTGTCCTATATGCTCATTCTCTTCACTTTCTTATCATGAACTCATTACTTAATGCCCTATATCCATGCTTCTATTTTTCCATTTACTGAAACAAGTGATGGTCACTAATCAAATGGATACTTTGAAATCCTTATCGAGCCTTTTAAGTAGCATTTCATGTTCGTTATTACAACATAATTGATATGCTTTCTTTCTTTACCTTCCATAATATCACTTGTTATAGTTTATATCTAGATGTCCCTCTTAAACTTCTTATGGTCAGAGGTAGCTGGGTCTAGAGTGTATCATGCTGAGATTCAGTGTGTGTTGCTGCAGGAAGGATGTGTGATTCCCAAATTAGTCCACGGATTGGTTTGGGATAATTATTGGTGTACATGATGGGAAGGCTATACTGGCTGTGAATGCTACCACTCTAAGAGCATGTACCCTGGGTAGAATATAATGGAAACAAGAGGGCTGTTGTCTTCACTTCCTGCTTCTTTGCTTTGCTGCCTTCTGGTTGCCATAACTCTTTGTCTTCTGTTATGCCCTTCTTCCCCATTTCACTCTGTCTTGAAACTAGTCAATTATGGATCAAAACCTCTACAAACTGTGAGCTACAATAAACTGTTCCTCTTATGACTTTGAGTGTTGAGTATTTTGGCTTAGTAATGAGAAAAATAATGAAGATATTACTCGATATAGTTTAAACTGAATATAGTTTAAACTATTAAAATATTTTAATAGTTTATTTCTTTTCAAATCTCTGTCTCTCTCTCTCTAGCTATCTCTGCCTCTCCCTCTTCTCCTCTCCTCCCTTTCACTCAACTGGGAGTTTAACCCAAGAATGTACTATTACTGAGCTATATCTCCAACCCCTTTATTTTACCTTATTTTGGGCTGGGTAGCAGCTAAATTGCTCAGGCTAAGCTCAGAGTTGAATTCTCATGGTTCAGCCTCCCAAGAAGCTGGAATTACAGGCATGATTGATTCTCTGTGCTCTGTAAGTATCTCTTTTTTGTTTGCTTACTATTAGTTGCTTTTTTTTTTCTGTTTTTCCCTTTTTACATAGGTAATATATGTAAAATGAGACTATGGTCAATTGTATTCATTCAAGTTTAATAATGACATGTTCAAAATAAGTGTCTATTATCTAATTAAGTATTTCAAGATCCAGGATCATATAGCTCCAAGATATCCGATATACATAAATGAAACTCATCATTTTTTTTTTTTTTTTGAGACAGGGTCTCACTTTGTAGTTCAGGCTGGCCCTGAGTCACTATGTAGCTCAGGCAAGCCTGGAACTCAGCAGTCCTCCTGCCTCTGCCTCCCGAGTGCTGGGATTACAGGCGTGAGCCACCACACCCGGCACTGTGGTATGTGGTATTGATGGCTGGTGGGCGTGAGTCACCACACCCAGAATTGTATGTGGTTATTGGGATGGAACTCAGGACCTTAAGCTTGCGAGGCAGGCACGGGAACCACTGAGCTAAATCTCCAGCACCAACTCATCATATTTTTAAACTAAATCTATTTATATCTTAGCAGATGGCTTCATAATTTGACATAACCTACAATTCATAAATTTTGATTTTTTTTGTCTTCAAATCAGCCTTTCACTTCCTACACAAATTGGCTGTTAGGTCTCATAGTGTACTGCTTTTTACATCTGTTCTGTGCAAACTCTTCTAAAGTATCCCCACTTTTATTCACCAAGATATATACCAAGACCACAAGTAGAGAACCAAAATTTCAGATAGCACTGAACTCCATGCATACAGTATTCTACAAATACAAATATAATGCACTTGCAATCTTAACTAAGCATTTATCCAAAACCGAATTTGTAATGGTTATATTTTGAGCTGCAACAACAAAAGTAGGACAAACTTCTTTTGCCCTTTTCACAATTTCACAGATGGCAGATTTATATTTATTGCAGATCTTATCAAAGTCAGCCTAACAAGTTCATTTTCATTATTAAGGATTTTTAGTTTTGCAACTTTCAAAGTTTGTTAATGTTTGCAGTACATAATGATTACATTAATATGGGAAGTTGATATATACACATTACACATTTTAGTTATTTTGCTTCCCTTTCTTTTTCCCTCCTTTTTGTTTTGCACCAACTCTATTTCCTCTTTATTTAAAAAAGATTGATCTCCCCATTTCCTATGATCAAATTGTTTATAATTTGGGTTCCTCATATAAGGTAAACCATTCTATATTTTATGTTGAATGTCAAAGTTATTTCACTTAGTGTTATTGTCTTAAAATGAACCAATTTCCCTACAAGTGACTCCAAATTATTCTTCTTTAAGGAAGAGTAGTACTCCATGTGAATAAATACCATATTTTTCATTCATCCACTCACAGGACTTAACTGCTATGAATTATGCTTCTATAAACTTAGATATGCATGTGTCAATATAATTTGATGTCTTCAAATCCATTAAGAGTATATTGTTTGGGGCGGAGATTTAGCTCAGTGGTTCTGTCGCCTGTCTCACAAGTGCGAGGTCCTGAGTTCGATACCTGGTAACCACATACAATGCTGGGCATGGTGACTCACGCCCACCAGCAATCAATACCACATACCACAGTGCAGGGTGTGGTGGCTCACGCCTGTAATCCCAGCACTAGGGAGGCAGAGCCAGGAGGATTGCTGAGTTTGAGGCTTGCCTGGGCTACATAGTGAGCTCAGGGCCAGCCTGAACTACAAAGTGAGACCTTGTCTCAAAAAAAAAAAAAAAAAAAAAAAAAAGGAAAAAGAAAAAGAGTGTATTATTTAATCTTCTTGTGTTTGCCTAATTTCTGTGCTGTCTCTTGCCATTGATTTCCAATTTCGTTGCACTATGATATGATATTATACATGAGATAATTTTAATCATGTTGTGTGTGCTTAAGTGTGCTTTATGGGCTAGTATGTGATATATTTAGGAAAAAAAACTTGTAAACTACAGATAAGAATGAGTATTCTGCTGTTGTTTCGTAGAATACACTACAGCTTTCTAGAAGGTCCATTTGCTCAGAAAAGTAGTTTGACTCTAGTGTTTCCTTGTTGATTTATTTTGTACGAGAGGATGTCCACAGGTTGTGGGAAAATACTACTCTATTTAATATAAAAGATTTAATATAACGGCCTCCATTCTTGAAATTTGCATAATTTGAAGAGGGATAATACATCAGTACTAGGACATATTTTACTTCCACAGTCACATTTTGTATATGAATTCTAGATCTTACTTTGCCTTTCCCAATGAGTATGGTCAGTCTCTATGATGGTAGTCACTCAAGCAGCTCCCACATTTATATTATTTTTTCACCCCAGTTCATAGATTTCTCTGGATAGCTTTATGGTCTGTGAGTTTATGAGGGCCCTGCTGCTCCTGAATCTCTTCTTTTTGTACATCTCAGGACATGGAAACCATCCTAGTTGAGCCATTTTGGGGGAAAAGTAAATATGCCACTGAATTCTGTGGTAATGTAGGCAGCAGGCCTGGGAGGGGGGCAATGATATAAAAGAGTTTGCTGAACTTAAAGCCACTACTTGCAGACTCATCCCCATCTGAAAGCTGTATTAGGCCTGCCTTGCTTCTCACCATGGAGTCAGGAGCCCAGCATCCATCCTGGTCTTAGCTTAAATTTCTCAAGGGGAAAAGTCTATTTTCAGCTTATGCTTGTCCATGACTTGCCCGTGGTCATCTCATACCTAGTCACTGTGGGAGGATGACACCAGCACCCCTGAAACATAGGTGCTCAGCAGTTGCTCTCTATGTACCTTAGTTACAAACAAACCTTTCCCAAAATAGCTCCTGATTAAACCTTCTTAAATATTGTGGGTACTGCACTGGACTTCCTGGCTAACTCTAGCTTGTCTTATGGAATGAGTCAATTTCAGAGTAAAGTAACACATTGTTCTAGCAGTTTGTAGTAGCTGTGGGCTTCTCTTGGGAGCAGAGCTCCTGGCCCAGTCTGCTCCTTTTCTGAGCTTGCTTTGTGTCAGTGGAAGGAAGTCTCCCCCTTGGCAGCATGGGTGAGTCTTCCAGAGCCTTCTTTCTTTCTTTGCTTTGGGTTTTGTCTGCCCAGCTTCTCCACAATTTCAGGCCTTTCTTTCAGCCTTCTTCCACCTCCTGGAGATTCATCTCTTTCCTTTTCTTCACTAAATTTTTGTCTTCCCGGTGTCTTGACTCTGAGTACTGGAGAGGACATGCATTGCTGCTGGCCTCCCCACTCCACCATCTCCTTTGTTCCCGTTTTGGGATGTTTTTTTGTTTCCTCTTCACACTCTCTGTGACCTGTATCATTGCCCCGATTTTAATTCCATTGTACCTTACATCAATGTCTTCTCTGAACAAAGAAGAAGTTAACTGTTTGTCTATAATTTTCTCAGGAAGTTCAAGTTTGCCTGCACCAAATGTACTTATAAATATGCTTACGGAATTCACTAACAGTAAAATATGAATAAATCTTGTCTAAGAACTTTTCAATAAGATACATCTGTCTTATAGTATTGCTTAATTAAGAATAATCTAAACTATAGATTTATAAGGGCCTTTGAGATTAAGAATATAGTGCACTCACATAGGTGGTTCCCTTTCTGAATATATACACACACACACACACACACACACACGCATATTCTTATTTAGGTCCCGCTTTGTATTTTCATAAATACTGAGACAATAGAGTTCTTCACATATTTACAGATTTATGCATTTACTTTATAACAAATGGAATCTAAAACTGAGTAATTTAGATGCTATATTGTATGTAAACCCATGCACGTTGTTATTTTGAATCAAGAATGTAAATTAATGGGTGAAAGGGTGTTGTTTTGAGAAGTAATGAGATCTTGGAAACCTTAGAGACACCAATAGTTCTCTCTTTGGGCTTTCTTTGTGCTTATGCTCTTCTCTAGTCAGTGAAATTTGTGCTGAGTAGTATTGATGATACATTTGAATCCACTGTGATTGTTAGGACGTCAGTGATGCTGCATTCTTATCACATCATTGCATGTTAGTGATGGCTTCAGGAAACACTAACAATAGTGTTCATTTATGATACGTTGAATATATATATATATATATATATGTATATTCAATATATATATATATTCTTATTTAGGTCCCGGTTTGCATTTTCATAAGCACTAAGGAGACAATATAGTTCTTCATATATTTACAGATTTATGCATTTACTTTACTTTTGTCTTTTTTGTTTAAAATTGTGCATCTTATTCTCTATAGTAATCGTAATTTTTGGTGATACCTCACTGTTGTATATGTTACAAATATCTCACAGTTTCATGCTTATCTTTTCACTTTAGTTAGTTTATTCCTTATGTACTGGAAATTTTTTGTTGTTGTTGTTTGTTTGATTTGACAGTGGTAGAGATTGGACTTGGGACTTTGCACTTCTCAGGTAGGTTCAAAACCACTGAGCTACATCTTTGGCCCTATAATAAATTTTATGGATCATTTCTATAAATGATAGCACTATTTAAGTGTTGTGTAACATATTCTGCCACATCTTAAGTACAAAAATATCTCAGTTATGGTTTCCATTGAGGCTTTTGTAATTTTCCTCCAACATTAAAATCTTTGACCTAAGTGAAGAGTTTTTGTTCAAGGCTATTTTTATACTACTACAAATTGAATTGAGTTTTTCCAAGTGGTCTGTTATAACACTTTTTAATTTAAAATAATTACCTAGAATGTGTCTATTTCAACATATTTCTTACATTCTGTTATCAGTTTGTCTGTGCTCATGTCAGTTCTACAAAAATATGTTTCTTGATACCCAGCAGACACTTCTTTCTACAACTTTCTGATTGAGAAGTTCACTAAATTTAGATTTCTACTCTATTGAGTATGTTTTATAATTAGTATGCTAAGCGCTTCAAACAGCTCGATATATTTTTTTTTGAGACAGGGTCTCACTTTGTAGTTCAGGCTAGCTCTGAGCTCACTATGTAGCCCAGGCAGGCCTTGGACTCAGCAATCCTCCTGTCTCTGCCCCCTGAGTGCTGGGATTACAGGTGTGAGCCACCACGCCTGGCCAAACAGCTTGATTTTTATCTTAATTGAAACTTGAGTAAGCATATAAAATAATGTGTGATAATATCTTTATTGAGGTTTCCTGCTTTTTTCATTTTGATCTTCTTTTGCAGCCATACAAAAAATTAGAGCTTCTTATATGCATATATAGGTATATATACATATATATAGATATAGATATAGATATAGGTATATATAGGTGTGTGTGTGTGTGTGTGTGTGTGTGTGTGTGTATTTTCAGAGTAGGTTCTTTAGCTAAACAATATTCATCTGGGTTTCTTCTATTTCTTTTACTACCTTTATAACTTGTTTCTTTTAAACCCTGAATCATATTTCATAGTATGGATATTCTACTGTTTGTTCATTTACTTAGCCACTGAAAATATGATTGCTTGCATTTTAGGATAGTTTTGAATAAAGTTGAAATAAATATTGTTCAGGTTTTTTAGTAGCCTTAAATCTTCAGACCATTTTATTAAGCTTGTGAGAAGCACATTTAGAGGATTTTGTCTTAGTCACTTTATTTTTGTTGAGGCAAAGCACCCAATATCAACAATTTAAATGAAGACATTTATTTCAGTTTACAGTAATAGTGTCTGGTTAGCTGGGTCTGCCAAAATTGGTGTAGTGCAAAGTGATGGAGTGAGGAAACCTGTTGAACCCCTTCCCCCAACAGCTAGGAACCAAAGAGGCAGGGAGGAGCCCGGGAAAGAGACAAACCCTTCCAGGTCACAGCTCCAGTGATCACCTCCTACCGAGACCTGCCTCCTCATAGTACACTCGGGCTTCAGACTCACCAGGGGATGAATCCACCTGGGATTACAGTGCCCCTGCGATCCAAAGCTCCTCCCCAACTCCATCTCCGAGCACATGAGAGTTCTGGGAGATAGTCCTGACCCAAACCACAACAGAGATTACCGCTGTAAGAAATTGCAACAATATTCCAAAGTGGCTTCAATGTGAATGCAAGTGTCTGTCTTGCCACATAATAGCTAGCTTTTATTTGAGGTCAGGGTTAAATTTCATCATTCTTCCTAGACATCTGTACTCTTATCCTTTTGTTAATTATCAGTTCTCAAATGACATATGTTGTAAGCTTCTTTTCATATCATTTTGTGTGCTTCGTACAGCATCTTTAATAAGTGTATGTTCAGTTATTTTCTCCATATTTTAAATCTTTTTAAAATATTTGAGATATATATCTGCTTATTTGATATGTATTTCATATCGTTTTTATATGCTACAGTTTCTTTCTCCTTTCTTTTAAAATTGACTTTAAGGGAATAGATTTCTAAATTTTAGTGTAGTCTAAGTTATTATTTTTTTCCCTGGATTATTATTTTATTGGGTTAACTAAGAGGTTTTCTTTTGCAAATTCAACATCAACTAGCATATTTCCTTTATTTTTTAGGAGTTTTCTAGTAATGCATTTTATATTTGTATCTCTGACATATTTTGTGTTAATTTTTGTGAAAAACATAAGTGCTGTGTGTATCTTCACCGTGTTGTGTGTAGATGTCCAAGTGATTTGGCACTTTCAGAACCGGGTCCACTTTGCTTCCTCCAGAGTCACAAGCCCACATTGGAACAATACCTACTTCCTCTAGATAGCAAGGCTGAGGGAGAGGAGTGAGGGTGGGACAGAAACAAAGTGCATTAGAACGTTACAAAGCTCTTCTGCTGCATTTCAGGTTACTTTTTCTTGGTTAAGCATTTACTTGTTTGCAAACATACTTTGACTATTTCTCAGAGTTCCAACAGATGTGTTTTTTGGACCGAGGGGCCCTTGGTATTCCCCGTTCTGATATTTTCATTGTCTCTGGTGTCCACTGTTTGGAAAGTACTGTATTAGAACTTGGCCTCTGTTGTTTGTTTTCGGATTTCTTACAGCAGGTTTTGTATTACAATGGTGAAGTTCAGTAGTTAGTTGTAAGAAAGACCTTGTGATCATAAAGATAAAATATTTTTATAATTTTCCAAGCAATAAAATATATTGCTTAATCTACTAAATTAAATACTTCTTTACAATTAATTAAATGCAGTCATGTTTTTTGTGACTTCCATTTTTTGTGTCAGTGGATCTCTTCTAGAAAGAGTAACACATTGTTTGATTATTCTAGTTTTGTAGGTAATGAATATCAATGTTTATTCTGTTGTTCTCAATGATTTTTCATTATACTTTCTTGTCTTTGCTATAAACGAACATCAGAATTATTTTATTGAGTCTTTCTGAATCACTGACAGTCCCTTTGAGAACTGGAATGATATGTACTGTGTAGTGTTTGCACTAATGGGTTTTCCTTGAAGACAATGATACATGTCAAGTGATTCAAGTTATTTTCATTTCTTTCAGCAACCTGTTTCCCTATTGAAACTGAATTCACATATTTTTATTCTCATGAATTCTTTGAATTTACTTTTTCATTGTTTTTTAAAGTTAGCTCACTCATTGTTAAGTAAAAATTTTGTTGTATAGGTGTTATTTTTGGACCATGACATTGACAGAAATAATTTAGAGCCCAGATAGGTAAAATGCATTTCATCTCTCATGGCAGAGTTTATATGATGATAATATTTACCTGGAGGAAATTTAGAAAGATATTTAAACACATCACACCTTTGAAGAGGATTTTTATTAGGAGAATCATATTGATTAAATGAATGAAGACCAGAACTAGGTGGCATAGTTCCTAATTTTAGACATTTGCCCTTTTACTTCACTCTCGTGGAAAATGGTTACTAATGTCATTTATAATGGTTAACATTATTTTTTTTCCAATTTCACATTGGAAAATTGTCTTTTTCAAAAATTGATGTTGAACTTTATCAAATATCCTTAACAACCATCAAAAATTCAGTGGTTATTTATTCAAATAAAACAATATTAAGAATAGGTTAGAGATTTCCTAATTATAACTCATCTATTATTTTCTGTGATAAAATCAGTTTGACTATTGTTTGGTTTTTGTTATTGTCATTGCTAACGTATGAGGAAATGTATTTGTTGGATATTTTTATGCTTTATTCATTAGTGAAATTTAGTAGTATTTTCATTGCTTTTATGACAACGTATATCAGGTATACCAAATTGGTAAAATAATTCTAAAGTTTCTGTCATTTTATAGTATATACGATAGTGTATTTTGAATAAGTAAGTGCCTCTCATTTTTTATATTTGAAAGCATCCACATAACACTGGATATTAGTGATACAAATCTTGTCATGAGGACAAATCTTTGAGAAACTTTTCAATTTATTTCATGGTCTACCTTATAATTTATAACTTTTCATTAGTTAAAATATATATCTTGTGGGGTGTGGTGGCTCATGCCTGTAATCCCAGCACTTGGGAGGCAGAGACAGGAGGATTTCTGAGTTCAAGGCTTGCTTGGGCTACACAGTGAGCTCAGGGCCAGACTGAACTACAATGCAAGACCCTGTCTCAAAAAAAAAAAAAAAAAAAGAATTGTGCCCTTTTACCTATCAGTCTTATTAATTTTTATTATGATAGTGATATATGCATGCAGATTTTTTCAAAGCCCCTTGAAAATAAAAGGGCTTAACTAAAAGCGAATAACATTAGAAACTTCTCAGCCTTACTCTCCAATTGTAACAGCTTTAAATGGTTTAAAATGGTTTATCTTTATTGTTGGGGGGGATCTTCTCTATATGTTTTAAATAAGTATACTTGTGCTATTTTTAAGTGTCGACACTCTACTTGATATTTTGATCTGGTATTTTACAATTTAAGATTGTAAATGTATTCTTAATATTTCCAGAATTATTTTTTCCTTATTCTTTATGGATTACTTGTTTTAAAGATAAATTATATTTTTTTTCAAGTTACTGGTTATTCGCTCTGACAATTAACTGCTTGTTGTATTTTCTCTTCCTCCCTCATCTTGGGAGGTGGTTGGTTTTATATTAGACACATATCAGAATTTTTATTACCTAGTTCTGTCAGCTTATGTATAAAAATAAAAGATTAAAAGATTTCTTCAAAGCTCTATGCATGCAAAGGGTTTTTCAGACAACAAAATCATTATACATTGATCGTAAAGAAATCCAGAACTTCAATTAAGAGAGCTCACAAATGTCTTTTCCCTGTAGACATTCAGTTTTCTATAGATAAGTTATGAGATATATAAAAGTAGCTTACATGTGGGCTGGGGATTTAGCTCAAGTGGTACCACTCCAACCTTGGATGTACAAGGGCCCGAGTTCGATCCCCAGTACCACACACACACACACACAAAGTAGCTTACATGTATAAACACGACTACAAAGTTCTAAAAACAGAAAAAAAGTGCTTGAAATTTCCACAGTTTTATATGTATATTATTATTTAATATTACATATGAACCTTTGCACTTTGCTGTATCTTTTCTGTGGTCTTATACACATAAAGAAAGGTTCCTCTCTCATTTATCATGGCATTTTGTTTTATAATTTGTTGTTTAATGTCATGCTATGTTAAATATTCAATTAATAAATTGCACAGCTGATCAATGTTTGAAATGTCAAGTTCAAATGCAAATAAAAAAGCATTTAATTTGCACATAAAATCATATAAATTATGCAATTAGTACTTTGTAAATCATGCATATATACACTTTATGTTTTTACCCCAGTATTGTAAACACAAGACAAAACAGGATAAACTTTTTTTCCTTCACTTTGTGATATATTTACATTCTTTAGAATCTACAGGGGGGCATATTTCTGCTACACAGACAGAACTGAATTAGAAAGGACTAATGTGCTGGGCATGGTAGCTCATGCCTGTCATCCTAGCACTCGGGTGGCAGAGGCAGGAGGATTTCTGAGTTGAGGCTTGCGTGAGCTACATAGTGAGATCAGGCCCACGCTCAACTACAAGAGTGAGACCCTGTCAAAAAAAAAAAAAAAAAAAAGGACTAATATGGTGCTTTTTCTTTCCTTTTACTTTGATTTCAACATTTTTAAATAAGTATTTAGCTCAAGAAAAGGCGTGAGTAGGAAAGAATTTTTGTTTTGTGTTTTTTTCTTTAAATTGAATTCCTTATTGGTACATTTTATATACACCTCACAGTCACACATAACATTGGGGAATTTGTACCAGTATATGACACAAGTTAATTCTCATTTTTACCCATATCCCAACCCACACACACCTCCCCACCCCCTATATACATGCTCACTTATTTTCTTTCAGAATCATATTTATTCCTTCCCCTCATTACATTCCCACACCAAATTTCCTTTGGAAATTTCCCATTCTAACTGTCATATTCTCTAGAGCTCATTTACATCTACAGGTGTTCATATCAAAGAGAAGATCCAGTATTTGCCTATCTGTGATCTATTTATTTCACTTATTAGTGTGCCCTCCAGGTGTATCCATTTGCACATAAATGAATCAATCTTGTCATTCTTTATGGCAGAGTAATACTCCATTTTATTGAAGAAAAAAAAAAACACATCTTTTTATCCAGTCTCCAGTTGATGGGCATTTGGGTTGTTTCCAAGATTGAGCTATCACGAACTGAGCTGCTATGAATAAGGGTGTACATTCATCTTTCCAATATGATTTTTAAATTCCTTTGGGTATATTCCTAGCAGGGGGATAGCAGGGTCAAATGGGAC
>PVIC010042559.1:0-15725 GCA_004025085.1 Thryonomys swinderianus
ACACACACACACACACACACACACACACGTACATGCGGGCATGCGGACTTTCACAGCCTCGTACCTCTTCTAGGATATGTACCATGCCACATTCCAGAAGGCTTCCCAGGCAGATGGGGTCAGAAAGTCAATCTAAATTAAACCCACAGAGGAGATGCTGGACGCCACCTCCTCTGTCTCAGATGATATTTTGTTTTCCCAGAAAGAATCTGACAGCTGCTTGTTAAAAGAAGCTTCGCTTCCTCTCATTTCCTTATTATGACATCCCAATTTCCTTCCCCAGACTTCCTTCCAAGTTCTTGATCTCAGCCCTAAAATTTGCATATAAAGTTCCCCGGGCAGCTATAGTATTGAAACAGCTGCGTGATTACTGCCGCAATCATTCTTCCACCTTTCAACTCTTGGAGCACCTGCGCTTTTGCTCCTCTGGCAGGCTTCTTCCCATACGGCTTAGCAAAGAGCTGTCTGCCGACTTGTCTTATCACTGCTGCTGAAATTGTCAACAGGGAGAGGCCAGTAACCTTCCTCTGCTCTGCCTGCAGAAGGGATTAAAAATAGTACATGCTCCACAGTGAAATGCGTCGCCAAATGAAGAGTAACTTCTACTGTGAACGTTTTTTAATTGTTTGACCGTTTTAAAGTAAACACAGTGCCTTAGATATGGTCCGAGCTCTATCAAGGGAGCAAGTCAAATGGTATTCACACATCCAAGAAATTTGAACAGAAATATCTTGCAAGAAGTTACATCTATCTATGGAAGGCCACTGACTAAGACATTGTTAGTTTAATGTTTGAAACTGAATTTGAATAATAAACACTTTAAATATATTAGTGAGTGGATTTAATGAAAGATTTATAAACTCGGTGTTGTTAGGTCTAAGAAAAATTATGGGCCTGGGTTTTAGCTCAAGTGGTACCACAGCAACCTGGCAAGCCAGAGTGACTGAGTTCGAATCCGGTACCACAGAAAGAATAACAGCAAAAGTGGAACAAAAGGTAAAAGAAAGATGGTAGCTCTCATTTATGTAAAACAGTAAAGAGGAAATATTAAAGAAAATAAAATGGTGGCCTTAGATCTGTATTTACTTATATATCTCATCAGCTTCATCCAATTCATTCAATAACCTCAATTTTGTGTTCACTATTTTCCTTATTCTGAATGTTTCTGCTACAAAAATTTGTACTTCTAAGCAAAATGCCATGCTGTTTCTAAAAGAAATTGTGAAGTATATATTCTATCAAAATTTGCTTAATCATTATATTCCCAATGTTCGTTACATTATCACACACATGTACAACTAATTCTCTTTTTTTTTTTTTTATACTGGGGAATGAACTTACCACCTTGTGCTTGTGAGAGAGGAGCCAGAACCACTGAGATAAATTATCAGCCCTTGCTTCCTTTTCTTTTTCTTTTTAAAATTGATTTTATTGGTACATTTGTGATATGGATTATAATCATAATCAACACTGAGAATTTGTACCAACATGTGAAACACCTTAATTCTCACTTTTTTCTATTCATCTTTATTTTAACATTCATGAATATTTTAATTCAAAACAAATATTTCTATAATGTACTGCTAATAATGCTGTATATAACTCCAGTAGTAGTGGAATTATATGTACCTTCTGGTTATGTGGGTCTGGAATCATGTAAGGAGATTCTATATATATTTTCTCATTTTTATCAAGTTGAATGCTTTTAATTGACTTAGAATTTTTTTTTTTTTTTGAGACAAGGTCTTGCTTTGTAGTTCAGGCTGGCTCTGAGCTCACTATGTAGCCCAGGCAAGCCTCGAACTCAGTGATCTGCCTGTCTCTGCCTCCCGAGTGCTGGGATTACAGGTGTGAGCCACCACACCCGGCTTGATTTAGAAATTTTATGCACACTGGTTGTTTATTCTGAATTCTCCTACCCTTCTATGTCTCGTATATTTTTTTTTCAGTTCATAGCTTTTTTAAGGTAGTTAAAGTTATCACTAACCCTGAATTTAAAGATTTTCTCTACTTTAAAAAATGATATGGTGTTAAATTCTCATCTAAAATATTACTCTTCTTATCTCTCAGATATAAATAAGCACGCGGTATGAGTTAAGGGAACCATTTCCTGTATTCTTCATATAGAAAACACACTGGGCTGGTGGAATATGTTGAAAGTCTACTAATTTCCACTCATTCTGAGAGATTCCTAGCAATCAAATGTGGGGATGTGGAGATATATCTATTCCTTCTTATTTTTTCCTTTCATGCAAGTCAGGATTGAACCCAAGTCTTCCACACTGAATTAAACCTTCTGGAATTTGGTTGGGTTTTGTTGTTGTTGTTTTTTTGCTGTTTGTTCTGTTTTGTTTTGCTTCTGCAGGGCAGATTTTCACCAAATTGATCAGTTGCTCAGGTGAGGCTGCATCTTGATCCAAGTCCTGTCAGATTCCTTCCTGCAGTGTTTGTACTGCAGCAGTACCGTCCTGTGTCATCCATCACAACTTTTGTAACGATTCATTGGGACGACGAGCAAGGCAGGATTCATCCGCCAACCCCATATTATTGTTCTCTGTAAGTGCTCAGCTACTCTTCCACATGCATTTATAATCAGCTCAAGTTACAGTCAGAAAGCACAGGACGGACGAAGACAAATAACTCAATGGGAGAATTTAATTGGAATTCATTTGGGTGCATAAATAACCAGCTGGAATTGAGAACTTGATAGGGACAAGTGTCTGTAAATGCAATTAATTTGTAATATAATTTTATGTCCCACTGCTTTGAAGATTTTCCTAAAATTTCAGTGTTTCTTATAAAAATTACTTGATAATTTCTTTTGTTTTTTTTTTCTATATAGGTGATAACATTTTCACAAATGGCCTAATATGATTTTAGTTTTCTTCGCTTTTTTTTCTTTCCTATACTGGTTTAAATCTTTAGTCACTGTTGAACAGGATGGGACTAACAGCCTTGTCTCACTCCTGAATCCTTTGTGTTTTCTATTAAATTTTCTTCAGCTTGAGTAGCACAGCATTTTAAAAATAAAAGTATCTAGTTCAGTTTAGAGTAGCTAATTATTTCACTAAAGATTTAATGATAAGAATAAATAATAAAATATTCTTATTGCCATCATTTTAATGTAATTTTTCCAAATAAAATGGATAAAATTAAAGCAATAAAAAATAAACATGCACATGTAATATGATGAACAATGATATATTTCTTAAAAGAAGTAGCTCTTAGTAAAAATAAAGAGCTAAGCAAACTAAGGTGTGTTTTTGTTCAACTCTCTGCTACATTACATAGATCATATGTCATGTGATGAGTCAACTTTGTAAACATATTTCTTCATTTCAAAGTTTTTTTGTTTAGCCATAATATAATGTAGCTTTCACTTGGCAAGCTATATTGTAAATCTCATTTAAAATGTATCACAAACCCAAAGAGATACAAAAAAAAAAAAAACAAGCTGTTGGAATTTGGCATAACAGTCCATAACTGTTCACTTCAGTTACCAAGAAACATTCCAAAGATCCTAAGTATACATTTATGATTTTCGTTAAAAAAAGAAAAAAATATATATAGGATTCTCATATCTCTTATGGTACTAATTTTACTCAATAAAATAACTTTGAAATCATGTCCTTAAAAATGTACCTATAGGGTTTTCATATCTCTTATGGTATACTCCTACTCAATAAAATAAGTCTTTGAACTTATAGGTTACTAATTCCCACTGGGGAAAACATAATTTTTACCTCCTGCTGATTTTTCAAACTCTACTCTGAACAGTTAGTGTTTCTTTGATTCTAGATTTCCTGCCTGCCACATATGCATAGTAGGCTGGTTAATGACCCTCAAATAGCACCACAACCGTATCCCTGGAACCTATGTGTCACAGGAGTCTTTACAGGTGTCATTAATGATGGGTCTTGAGGGCCGGAGATTTAGCTCAATGGTTCCGATGCCTGCCTCGCAAGCGCAAGGTCCTGAGTTCAATCCCCAGTACCCACATACAGCGCTGGGTGTGGTGACTCACACCCACCAGCTATCAGTAGCACATACCACAGTTCCAGGTGTGGTGGCTCACGCTGGTAATCCCAGCACTTGGGAAGCAGAGGCAGGGGGATTGCTGAGTTCCAGGCTTGCCTGGGCTACATAGTGAGCTCAGGGCCAGCCCGAACTACAAAGAAAGACCCTGTCTCAAAAAAAAAAAAAAAAAAAAAAAAAAAAGGATGGGTCTTGATATAATGAGATTATTTGAGGTTGATGTGTGGTCACAACATAACTAAAATGATCTAAGAGAAGAGAACTCAATGCGATGGTGGTGGAGGGAGAAAATGGGACAGTGTGTTCTGCAGACAGAGGAAGTGGCTACAAGCCAAGGGATGCTGGAAACCTCACAAAGGTGAAAAGGCAAGGAATCTGCATCTGTCCTCAAACCCTCTGGAGGGAACCAGTCCTAGAGCTACCTTGTATTTCACCCGGGAAAATTAACTTTGAATTTCTTATCTTCAGAATTTTAAATGAATGTATTTCTGCTGTTGTAAGCCACAAAATTGGCGGTCACCGTTTATGTAAGCGACCAGGAAACTCACCTGCCAATATGGCTCGTTGTGTTGACACAATGCCCAGTTCTCATACGACTGGCAATCTCCCTGTGTTTTCTTTGGAAACCCTTCAATAAAAGGCTTAGGTAAGAGTAGGCAATACCCTTTCATGTTACTAACTTCAGGGTCGAGCTTATCATAGCACTTACCTACCCTGATAACTGCTTTGCATTTCTTCCAACTCAGAAAATGAACTTTCTGACACAGAAAGCACAACCTTGCTCATGTCTTAATTTCATAGCCACTGTAATTAAATCTGGAGGAAAATTCACAATAAATCATTTTGACTGATTTTTTTTTCCATTTAGGAAAAAACTTGTGAATGATTTGTAGAATCTATACTATTTTAGAAAATTTTCAACTGTCTCAAGCAAACTGACATATCCTCCAGAAACATACATACACATGTTTGTATGCATGTCTTTTACATATATGCAGACTCATACAATAATATATATTATGACAAAGTCTGATTTTCAATGGACATTGACCTTTTAAATTGATGCTCTCTATGCCAATTATCTGTGGGGAAAAGTGTATGGTATATATCTTTGCTTTAGGGAAATGTTGAGCCCAAGAATTAGAGAGCATATTACAATTCCCAAGGTGAAGTAATGTCAATCACTAAGATATATAGAGATAACATTCTATTCTTATTTGATAATAATTTTTTGAGCCTCACATAATGTCCATTGTTTAAAAATTGATTTGTTTTCATCTTTATGAAAATAGATTAGACTTGGTTTCAAAATAATTTCTCTGAAAATGAAGTAATCCTTTCTTGAAAGTAATTGCTTAAAAGTCAGAAAAACAGCAATATGTGGATATACTGTTTTCAAAAGATATTTAGACCTTCAAATTGACTTTATTGTTATTGATGCCTTTATTGTTTTAGTTATTGTTATTGAAATATTTTCTGTTTTGCACTTGGAAATGGTGTTACAGAAACAAGGAATCTCCAAGAATAGTGAATGACCAGAATATCCAAAGGAAATGAAGAAATAAGTTAGTCAAATTTCAATGTACACGGCATTGCTTTTATTCCTGAAACTGTTTTTCCTGTTATGATAACTATAACATTAGTAAAATGAAGTATAGGAAGAGGAAGCTATATTGTTTCTATGACCAAAGATCTGTGGAACCTCTTTAATAATGATTAGTATCATCTAAATGAGCAAAGCACTATTTTGATTCATGGTTTATGTACGCATACTAATCAACTGATAGCATTGTACTACACTTTATGTTCAAATGAGAACTATATATAGAAGACTCTTTGCCAATGAGCTCCACGGATACTTTTTAAATGTTGAAATAGTTAAGAAAACAAATACTTATTGACTAAAGGCAATCTGGATTACTATGATTTCTAGATTTGTAAGCAGTAGAATATTGAAAACATGCCTTGACAAGGGCATGTTTATAAATGCATTCTGCATATTAGAATAATATTTGAGGAATTTTTGAGAACATGGGAAAAGAGTTTAAGGACACTCTCATTTTTCATCGAGAATTATTAGAGCAAAGGTGTACTGAGCTAAAATTATTATTGGGGCTCAGAATATTCACATAGACATTCTATATCCCTATTTTGCTTTAGAAAATATGATGAGAAATTGTAATTGAATATGTTTTAAAGAGTCTTGCTTTCAATACTATTTTAAATGTCTAATGTGTGAGTTCTCATCCTTATTTAACCCATGAAAGTCATCCTGTGAATTAGGGGGGATCAATTATAACAATCAGAGGGAAGAATTTCATTAGGAGTTGGAAAAGGTTCTTTTCTGATGGCCCATGCCTGCAGTGTGACTGGCAGAGGTCACATCTATAAAGAGATTTATGGTTCACTGCATGTTCTGAGATGTAGGGGAGATATACAATATAGCCTGCCCACATGGTCTTCACGTTTCACATCTACAGATTCAACCAAACTCTGAAAAAAATACATGCGCGCGCGCGCGCGCACACACACACACACACACACACACGCATCACCCCCTCGTTCCCTCTTTGATTTTCTTTTGCTGTCTTCGATACTTGCCTCAGATCTTTTTGTTTGTTTGCTTGCTTGCTTGTTTTGGAGGGAAGAATTCCCTGCTTTTCTTTCACCGTAGCTGCTCTATTTCAGCTTGGAAACAACAAACTACGGAGAGGGAGAACCCATGTTTGTTACCTCTCCGCCATCTTACCAGAGTCCTTTCTATATATGCAAATATAATGTATTCACGGAGGTCTTGAAACCTATCTTCCATAGACACTAAGAAACAACTATGTACATTTTCAGGACAAATCATTAGGATTCAGCTGTTCCTCGAAGTTGGAGGAAGAGAAAAACGAGTTTGACCAGAGAGTATCTGTTTGATGTAAGATGAGAGAGTGAATGATATTGGATTCCCAGCTGGCTGTCTTTCTTGGAAACACTATACAACAAAAGACAAGAATTTTGTGAAGACTTATCCATGTCTCTCTGCTCAGGCTCTGGTGAGAAAGGAGAAAAGGAGTGAATCCACAGGTAAAATTCAGAAAAACAAGCTAGTGGTCAGTGATAGGTCACCCGCTCCTGACTGGAGGGGGTTTAGTGGGAGGGGTTTAGTTGGACATCTCAGTGATCAACGTCTCACTTTTTTTCTTCCTTTATTTTTCCCAGGATTTTAATCCTAATTTCCTGCTAATTTACCAGTCAAGATAAAAATCTATTTAAAAATAAAAAATAAATCTATTTGCTTTGATATTTTTCTTCTTTTGTAATATAACAACAGTGCTATAATTGTATCATAATCATGTCTCATTAATCCTAGATTTGATTAGGGTGCATCCAAAGCACATCAGTTTAAAGTAATGACACCAACTCCTTATCTCCAAATCATCTGTATTGTGAGAAAGTTAAGACTTCAAAATGTGAGATTTTTTTCAGAGAGATGCTCACTCATATGACCTAATTAGACTTTTAGTGGGACTGGGGTGTTAGCTCAGTGCTTCCAGCATCTGCCTTGCAAGTGCAAGGTCCGGTGTTCAATCCCAATATGACACACCATAGTGCCGAGCATGGTGGCTCACACTGTAATCCCAGCACTCAGGAGGCAGAGGTAGGAAGATTGCTGTGAGTTCTAGGCTTGCCTGGGATTTTTATGTTATTTATCATTTATATATTTCTGTGATTTTGTTTCTTACATCTATACTTTATTTTGCTCTTTACTTGATTGATGTTTTAGCTAAAGAAAAATAGCTACAGAAATTTCATAAAAACAGATGAAATATAGATTTGTTAATATTTTTTCAACTGCATAAAGACAAATTTACCATATTGTTCAAGACATCTACAATTTCTATAATTCTTACCTAAAGTTTCTAATATAGCTGTTTCTCCACAGAGGGTGCATGGTGTAAGGTGAGGAGTAGGTAATAATATATAATATTGATCTATAAAGTTTGCTGTTCAAATGATTATCAAATCTTCTTGGTCAAATTGTTCCTGACACTGGAATTCACTTTTAGAGCAACCAAATTACTATCAAAAATGAAGGATCTCAGCTGAGATCATGCTATATTTTCTATTTCCTTTTTACAAGAAGGGGTGGTTGTATTTCTTCTTACACACCTGGCCATGCATAGATAACAAGCTGTAAACAATGCAAAGAAAGTATCCTTCTGAGTGACTGGTCTATCACAGAGAAAGACAGACCAAGACAGAGACAGAGACAGAGACAGAGACAGAGACAGAGACAGAGACAGAGACACAGTCTTGTAGCCTCCAAATTTTACACTTTTGATTTCTTCTTTTCTTCTGTTCCTCTGCAAACTTCCCCTCTCTCAAACACATAGGCATAAGCACATTATATTCCTAAAATTTAATTTTCCCTTCCTCTTGTTTCGTATTTTGAGATAATTTTTGCCATCTATACTAGATTAAGTTCGCCTATTGTATTTTCCCCTGATTTCATACACAGCAAAAAATTTAGACAAGTGATCTGAGCATGGAGTGTATTTTTGTTTGTTTTTGACACCATCAAATACTTGGCACAGCTCTTGTCTCTACAATTATTATTAAAGAAAAACTGGGCCGGGCGTGGTGGCTCACACTTGTAATCCCAGCACTCGGGAGGCAGAGACAGGAGGATTGCTGAGTTCAAGGCTTGCCTGGGCTACATAGTGAGCTCAGAGCCAGCCTGAACTACAAAGTGAGACCCTGTCTCAAAAAAAAAAAAAAATAACTGGAAAGAATTTTGAAAAAGAAATGCAACTTGTACCAACAAGCAGAGATAGGTTTTTATCAGTACCAAATTTAACCTCACTGGAATCAGATGACTCTATCAAACTTATAAATGTTTCTTTTGTTTGTGTAAGACACAGAAGTTACAACATGCCTGAGAAGATATAGTTATTTAAAATCTAATGTAGAGTAGATTGACAGCAACTGCAACTGTAAATCCAGATACAAAAGGCGACATTTCAGCCATTCTGTGAACAATTCAAAGGATGTATACATTATGTCAAATATGTTTTTACTATATCTCCTGGAGAAATAGATACCTGATTTGTGGAGATTTAATAAATTATAGTTATAAATAGTTACTATAAATAATAGCACTGATTATCCTGTGTAATCAAACCCTTCACCTGCTGTGATATGTACTGCATTTATGCAGATCAGCTGTAGGCCTTTCATCCATGAAATTATAGAATGTATAATGTGATGGGCCATGATATATTCGGTATAATTGCTTATTTATAAAAGGAGCTATCAACAGCCCACTTTAAATAAATTCAGAAATCACTGTAGGGCATTTAGAAATGAATATTTTATATGACATTTTAAAAACATCATGAGCCTTTCTTTGAACAGTAAAATTAATGGCTGTTTGACTGTTTAAATTCATCCAGTGTGGAGTCAGGATAATAACATATAAACTATAATTACTGTATTTATGTTTTAATTAAAAATAACCATCTACCTTACTAGAAATGCAAAGTTTAACATAAAATATGAGTAAAGAGAACAAATTGACAAGTGTTAAATTTTCTCATGGGTATTTTGAAAATAAAGTTTAGTACTAAATTTTTGTGCTTATTTGTCTACATATATATGTATCTTTTAACACATCTGTATTTCACTGCAATGGATTTTAAGTTGATTTAATGACAAAATATTCATTTTTCAAAATGTAAATACAGTGTAAAAAAGCCTGAAATATTTAGCCCAATGTCAGAAAAGGATGCATCTCTTGAGTTTTTGATCTTTAATATAAGTGAAATTTGCAGTAGTTACATTATCAAGTTAGAATTATTTTTCAGAATACAAAATTCCTGAACTCAAGGTGAGAGAACCTTAAGAATAATGATTTAATTAAAAATTAGTCATAGAACATTAAATTAGTGACTTCTTCAGAGTAGTCATCGCCATAAAAAAAATGAAAACATCTCAATAAGGTCTGTGAAGTGGTAGATGTTGGAAATAGATCTGGATTAAAAATTCTTCACGAGACTTTGATTGCATAGCTTCAGTAGCCACCAAGTCATCAGCACATTCCTGTTCTGTAAAAAATAATTATTTTCCTCATCTTTGTTTGCACCTATTTTCCCATGTTGACACTGGAAAGCATTAAAATAGTATTAGATCACCTTGTTATGTTTTTAACATTCTCTGTTGACTTTCCACACACCCTTATGCACAAGACTTGTTCATCACTCATAGCAGGGACCTGGCTGCTGCAAAGGACATCTTTGGACACTTTCAGTCAATAATGAAATACTATTAGAGAAACTTGAGAATCTTCTCTAGAAGTGGTGAGATAATGTTTTCCACAGCAAGGCAAGTGTGGAAATGTAAATTCATATGTTAAGAGTAAGTCAGGAAGACAAATTGGAAAAAATTATCATATTTATACTATTTAAATGTTTTGCTTTTCAATAGGACCAGTGACAATGAATGAAGATAAAATTAATAAGAACTGTAGAGATCATGGCTCTAAAACAATAATTTTGTGAAAATTCTGAAAAATGGGCAGTGGACACAAGATCCATAAGGTTTATTCGATTCAAACAAGTGGATTTTTAAAAATCAAAAATCTAAATGTAGAGAGATAACAGCCTATAATGAGGCTTATTTGATAATTCTATGGAAAATGGAGGGTACTAAAAAATTTAGAGTGAAAACACAAATGGCCTTCATGTTTTAATAGAATTTATTTCTTGATGAATGTTAGTTTACAGAAAAATGAAGAAGACTTTGCAAAAATCCCTTTTATGCCCGCTGGTTCCACCCATACACAGACTCTCCCATTTTAAGGTGCCTCCCACCAAAATAGTATGTCTGTTATGATTAATGAAAGTTCACTAGTATCATTATCTCTCAAATGTCTGCATCAGGGTGGACTCTTGCTGTACCCAGTGTATGCATTTGGATCAAGTTAGAATGCCATGTAACCACCACTGTGGTATTATACAGACGACTTCCTCTACTCCCAAATTCTCTTTTACCGCCCTGAATTCTTCCTTCTCCCACTTTCAACTCTCAGCAAGTATTCATCTTTTTACTATCTTCCTATGTTTGTGTTTCTCAGGATACTAGATAATCAAAACTACATAATACGTTTCCTTTGAATGTTGGCTTCAAATGGAGAGATCTTTGAAAGATCATCTGCAAGAAACCTCTTTGTAACAGTCAAATAAATTTTGAAGTTCTTTGTATGTAGCTTTCAATGGTTTCTAGAATGCTGGAGAAACTGGTGAATGAGTGGTTGGGCACCCTAGTTCTCCAAGTTCTACCTAACATTCTGTGTATAAGTTCCCTAAAAATACAGTTAGTTTGGGCCTAGAAATCACTATTCTTGGGTAGAAAGAAAGAAGTAAGAAGAGATTTGTTTTTCTCCAAATTGAATCCTCAGTCTTTATTTCAATTTGACTTCTCTTCTAAATGACATCATTTGTGAGTGCAGTAATAAATTCTTCTCTATAGAAATCAAATATTAAAGAACATAGGGAGAGAGTTAATTTCAGATCTGCAAGAATGTACAAAAGCACAATGATTCCATTAATTTCATTTTCCATACATAATCCTTAAAAAAGCTACTTTCTCATTTTTGAGCCATTAATTTAGATAAACATTGTAGTTAATTCCATAGTACATTTTCATACTTAATCTGTTCTAAAATATTACAGAATCCTAGCATTTGAATAAAAAGATGTATTTATAGTTGAACAGTGATACATTCATATTTGAAAGATTTTATACAGGCAACATGTTTCTAAGTATATTATTACAGTCATAAATTATGTTGGAGTTTAATTTCTGGAAAATGAATGGCATGACATATTTTTATATTTGCTTGAATAATTCCAGCTCAGTATTTAAATTTTTGTAATTTTTACTTTTGTGTGGTGAAAACTGAATGGGCAATTCATGAGTATTTAGGACTATTATTCTATTGGCAAGTAGTATATAATATTCCATTTTTTAAGAAATCCCAATTCGTCTTATTAATAAAATGAATTTTTTCTGTGATAAATGAGAGAATAACTTACAGGGTTTTCCTGATAACAGCACAGAAGTTAAAACATTATACACTAGACTAATATAGAAAAAATATCTTTCATGTATATGGACAGATTCCCCATGATAAATGTGATCATTTATCATTTATACATGTATATGTGTATATATACATGTATATATACACACATATATACATATATATATGTATATACACATATATACGTGTATACATATGTGTATACACGTATATATGTGTATATATATGTGTGTATATGTGTATATATACATGTATATATGTATATATGTATAAATACATATATATATATATAAATTGTACAATAAAGTTAATTTCCAAAAGAAATTTAAAGACACCATATTTAATAATCTAGCAATATTTTTAAAAATTTACACTACTTTATATTTATGTATTTTATTATCTCTTATAAGAAATTTAACTTGCTATTTCATTGTGCTACCAGAAAACAGATAAATGACTTGTGAAAGAAGATATATATATATATATGTGTGTGTGTGTTTGTGTGTGTATGAGACTTTATCATTCTTACACAAACTAAGTGAACTGTATTTCAAATTTTTTACATTTTTTGAAAGGAAATGTAATGTGATTTTTCACTGTGTTGTCATAAAAAACCTAAATTGTACAAAGTACAGAAAATTAAATAAAAAATTAGATTGTTTTCAATGCAAAGCACTTTCCCCAGAGCATATATGGAAATACTCTAAATGAATTATTAACCCAGAAGAATTTTGAGAACTTGATTGCACCCAGAGGGAGAAAAGAAGAAATCAATCATCTTCCTCAGTAAAAGTGAGTGACAGCCACTGTCCCAGCTGACAGCCCAATTTTTAGACAGAAACAGCTTTTCTGAATCACATAGAAAGGAAAGTCATGCAGGCAATAGTGATTAGTTATCTTTAAGATAATTTCTTTCAAGCTTAAAATGCTATAAAAAGCACCTATAAAATACTTGTAGAAACATGATATGTACCAGAACAGAAAAGGCTAAGATGATGTAAAAGAAAAAGAATAAAAGTAGAAATAATTATTAAGAAATAATGTGGCACTAAGACCAGAACACAGGAAGAAAGTAGAGGTAAGGACATGACTTAAGGATAATTTGTAGTTTTCCTGCTTATGTGAAAGCTATTTCTATGAACAACCGTTTTATGGATTAGGAATTTTGATCATGATAGCTATGTTACAGAGGTTTGGATGAGATTTTAGAGGACAAGATTTAAATTATAACTGTCAATAAAGAATGGAATAAGCTTGCACAGATTTTTATAGAATGTCTATCACTGGATATATTTAAAACAAATTCATGAGCAGTGTGGACTCGGCTAATGGGCACCATCTATTTCCGGTGGACTGAGGGCTGCCCACAGGCCCACTGTACCCTGGCAGCGGTGCGGGCTCCACTACTTGGCGCCATCCGTTTCCAGCAGCAGTGGACTGAAGGCCGCCCACTGGCCCACTGTACCCCAGAGCTGTGCAGTGAGGACTCAGGTACAGACCCCGGGCACCATCCCCACCAGGGAAGGTTGAGGATTTCCGCCCAGCCAGAACCCCACCCTGGAGGTGCATTGTGAGGACCCAGATCCTAGAGGAGCTGGAGCTATCTCCTGCGTCCCTCCATAGGAGGCGTGCTCCTAGAGCAGTGCTGAGAGACCAGGCAAGATGAAAAGAAAGGGGGGGGGATCTAGCTTCTATTTTGCCATCTACTCCTAGATCCCTCTATTCACCTCTTGTCCCTACACCCTCTCCTATCTTCCTGTCAGAAGCAATACTCAGAAGTAAATTATTCTTAGGCTGCCCTATTTCTTCTTCTGTACTATTATAAGAAGGTTTGCACAGTCTCCAACGCACTTATAGCATACAGTTGGTACTGTTGTACATATGCCCTTTTATCCTGTAGTACCCGCTGGCATATATGAGGTTCTATGGTATAGGTGATCTTCATAAATCTGCTAATCCTATTCCATTCTCCTCCTGTCTCCCTACCTCCCTGATTCCTAGTGACCTCTTATCCCCAAAGGGTTCGGGGGTTACATTTATGATCTGTACGTTGTATGCACATTGCTGTTTAATTCTACATTCTGGCACATGGACATAGAGGCAACTCATAAGCTCAAAGTCTTCAGAATAGAATTTAACAAAACTTTTTATCTTATTTACTGTTTAATACTGATATTGGCATTTATTGTATTATGACAACAAACGTGACGTGATTGTTCTGCTCAAATACCTCCCATGATGTGTCAGAACTGAGAACTCTCAAGGGTCATTACAGATTCAAAGAGGACCCCCCAGGAAAGTGCCACATCCAAAGGGCTGAGACAATAGAAAGAGACCTGCAACAAACATTACCCTGTCATCAGGCAAAGAAGAGCATTAATAACAATGAAAGAGTAGAAATGATAAAATACACACAAAAAAAAAACAGACACAAAGATCACCACCACAGGGAAATTCAGAGAAAAGGGAAATAGGGCAAAATGAAACTCAAACACCAGCACTCTTGGAGATGGTAACTAAATCGGATCTAGTAAAATGGAAAACAGAACTCATCTCTGAGATCAAAACAGGGATACTGTCCACAGTGAAAGACATCATTAAAGAAGAGATCAGTGAGATGATAGAATCCAAGATAGCAGAAGTAATGGAACCTTTTAAACAGCTTCAAGCAGAGCTCCAGGGAATGATGAAAGAGAATGAAAGCTTGCACAGTAGGATGAATGAAGCAGAGAACTGAATCTCAGACCTCGAGGACAGCATAGCAGCCAACAAGCAGTATAGGTATAATCTATGGAAAAGAGCAAGGGACAATGAGAAATCAATTCAACAGCTTCTAGATGACTCAAAGAAAATTAATACAAGACTGATTGGAGTCACTGAGGAAGCAGGAGACAGTGTAAAAGACATAAAAAAGCTATTGTTAGAGATAACAACAGAAAACTTCACAGGAAAAGAAATAGACATACAGATAAATGAGGCCTATAGGATTCCAAAACAACATGACATGTAAATATCTACACCTAGGCATATAATTATCAAGGTTCCAGATGTACAACAAAAGAATAAAATACTGAAAGCAGTGAGAGAAAGGAAGAAAATCACTTACAAAGGGAAGCCCATTAGGATCACAGCAGACTTTTCAACACAATCACTCAATGCAACGAGAGTGTGGAGTGAAGTGTTTCAAGCATTGCAGGAAAAAAACCTCCAACTTAGACTGTTGTATCCTGCAAAACTATCTTTCAGAATAGACAGGGAAATAAGATACTTCCATGATAAAGAACACCTGAAAAACTTCACAAATATGAAACCTGCACTCCAAAACATCCTAAAAAACCATCTTGGAAAAAAACACAGAAAATTCCATACCCACAAGACCCATGAGAGTGAATTCACTGGGGCAAACAAGAAACTAAATAGAAAAGGGTAAAAGCAAAGAAGAAAAGAACCAAGAACAGGGAAACATGGCAGCTCTGAATATGTCCATATCAGTAATAACCATTAATGTCAATGGCCTCAATGGACCAATTAAAAGACACAGGCTAGAAGATTGGATCAAGAAGCAAGAACCTGGGCCGGAGGGTTAGCTCAGTGGTTCCGG
>PVIC010042560.1:0-15770 GCA_004025085.1 Thryonomys swinderianus
GTGAGTCACCACTCCCAGCATTATTATCTGTGGTTACTGAACTCCGAACTTAGGACCTTGTGCTCGCGAGGCAGGCGCCGGAACCACTGAGCTAAATATCCAGCCCGGGAAGATCCTTTTCTTCATGATGGGAAAGGTATCACTCCTTATAGGGAAAATTAAGTTCTTGTCATTCTATTTCTTATACTGCTTCCAGTGTAGCATTGCTATACAGTATGGAGAAATAGCAACTGCATTCGGGAAGAGCTGAGAAAAAGAGCGGGAAAAATCGCCCTGTGTCTCACCCTCCCAACCCCTCGCTGCACCATCCACTCATTTCTTCCCTGTGTTTCCCAAATGAAATTTATCATTCGAATGTATTGAATTTCTCTAAAACAGACAAACTAAGACAAACTATATGAGTCACCCAAAAGACATTCTTGGAGCTCAAAGATCTTTACTGAGTGAAGAAGGAAAAAGAGAAGCAGGCAGGAATGGGCTTCTACATATGAAAACCACCTTTGTTTCGGGCTTCAGCCAGGCAAGTCCGGGTGGACAGCTCTGAGAAGAGACTCCAAGCGCAAAACCTAAAAAGGAAACGGGGGCCAGAGTACCGAGGTGTGCCTGCCGGGAGGGAAGGGCAGAAGGCACTGAGGTGTCTGGGTTTGCGTCACTCAGGGAAAGTGCCCAGGGGAGAGGGATTTGGAGGGATGATTAGGAGTTCGCCGACTGCAGCCCCTAATCCTTGGTGTCGAGCCCACATAATCTGGCTACACCTGCAGCCTGTCCGGGCAGTCAGCTCAGTACTCATACTGCTTGCCATTTGTGGCATCTTCTAGAATCCTCTTAGCATCACACACTTGGTTGAATTTTCTTCAGAAAGTGTCGTTGTTCCATTATTGGATTTGTCAAATGTTTGACAGAAGGGCTCTGGGTGTGTGGACAACGAAGCCGAAGGAGTGGGATGTGTGCGAATCGCCTCAGCTTGAGGCTGGCGCCCCTGCTGGCCCTCTGGGTGCCGTGCTGTCAGGTGAAGAGGATTCTCCGAAGGTGGCCCTGGGAAGAGGCCCCGTGGCTTAGTCTCGCTGGCCACTCACCTCGGTAAGGAGCCTCCACTCACACAGCACCCACCACCTGAGCGTGCGGGGCGTGGGCCCTCCCGCAGCCATGTGTGGCCACTGCCTCCTTTAGTTGCTCACCTTCTGGAGGTGCCTGGAGTCTCGGGCAAGCCTGTGGCATTAGCTGAATGAATAAATGATGAGTGATGCCAACCGCAGAGCCTCAGGAGTGCTGGCTCGGGGTAAGGTATTTGAGCTTCCTGCTTGTCCTCTTTGTGTTGTGCTTATGCTGCTAACCTGGTGCTCGGGACACCAAGCCCCTCCTCATGACTCCAACCCAGCTGCCCTGGCCAGGACAGGGTATATAGCAGGTAATGACCGTCTCCCTGAGCATTGGGCTTTCAGAACCTGGCTGAGATTAGACTGCAAAGCCCTGGGTTCTAGTCTCAGCTCGACTACTGATGTATCAAGGCCTCAGAGAAGCCAGCACTCCTCTCTGAGCTTGACTTTTCACAGGATGAAGAAGACAATGCTAAATGTGAGTAGGAGATACAAGAAAGTGCTCTGAACTCTGACCAGAAAGGCACTCAAATAAGAATTTGAGACCTCTGCTGTGGGTCAGAGAGCAAACAGGACCTTGCTGGTGGCAGGAATGGGGTTACTAGAGACTGAACTCACAGTCTTTGCCTTGAGCTACAATCCTAGTTCTTTTCTTTTACTTTCTAAAATTTTAAAACAGTATCTTACTATGTCACTAAGTTGCCCAGGCTGGGTTTGAATTTGCAATCCTCCTGCCTCAGCCTCCCAGAGTGCTGGGATTATAGGAATGAGCCACCACTCCCAGCTACCATTTACCTTTGACAAAGAGCATATGAGAGACATATCCTGCCTTCCAAAGTAGCCTTCCTCAGAGGGGTCAGCAATCTGCCCTCGCCCCTTCTTTTAGATTCTCAATTCTCTCTCCCTCTTTGAAACACTTATTTTTTTATTGAAGCAAAATTCATATAATAAAATTAGCTATGTAACTATTTTAACCTTGATCATACAGTCATCTTCAGGATCCATAAAAGGTGGGTTCTGGGAGCCTAGCAGATGCCGAGATCTGAGGATGCTCAAGTCCTTTACATAAAATACATCTGCAGGTAATCTATGCACGTCTTTCCATTTAAGGTAGCTCTAGATCACTTACAGTACCTAAAGCATTGTGAATACTGTGTAAATTATTGACACACCTTGTTTTTTAGGGAATGATGAGAAGGGGGAAAGTCTGTACATGTTCAGCATAGATACAATTTTTGTTTGTTTGTTTGTTTTTTGAGACAGGGTCTCTCTTTGTAGTTCAGGCTGGCCCTGAGCTCACTATGGTGCCCAGGCAAGCCGCCGCGAACTCAGCAATCCTCCTGTCTCTGCCTCCCGAGTGCTGGGATTACAGGTGTGAGCCACCACGTCCGGCATTGAGGTATGCGGCATTGATTGTTGGTGGGTGTGTCTCCACGCCCAGCATTATATGTGGTTACCGGGGATCGAACTCAGGACCTTGTGCTTGCAAGGCAGGTGCCAGAGCCACTGAGCTAACCCTCCGGCCCATAGATACAATTTTTAAAGAATATTTTCTATCTGTGCTTGGTTGATCCTTGGGTGCAGAATCTATGGAGATGGAGGGTTGACTACATTCAAATGTTGTGTAGCCATCGCCACTGTGCCAGTGTTCTTTTCAGTGCCCACTAGGAAGAAGAAGCAAAAAAAAAAAAAATAAGCAACACAGTATATTGGTGGCACAGAGAGGTTAAGCAATTCACCACTGCTACACAGCTGACAGTTTAGGAGCTGGGACAAACACTGGGCTTTGGCTGCCCGCAGCGCAGCTCTGCCTGAATAACCTACAGCAGGCTCCGGGGCTGGAGGTGGTCACGACTTTCCCTCCTGCAGCCTCCTGCAGCCTCCTGGGCCTGTTGAGCCTCAAGTCTTTGGCGCTGCTCACCTAACAGGCAACATTCCTCGGCCTCTTGTGATGACAGATGTGGCAGGTGAGTTCTGCTGGGGAGGAATCAAAGAGCACCTTGAAGGGCAGGTGGGGACAGGTGTGGCGGAGATGCCAAGGCTGCTGTGGAGAAATGCTCTCTCCCTACCACTGCCAGGGTCTCTCGGGCACTACGCCCGTAGGACCAGCCCAGGAGTCTCAGCCTCACCACCCTGGCCTGACTCTCCACTCAGTAAAGTCTGTCTGTGAAAATGCGCAGCTCCAGCTGGCTCTTGGGCCTTAGCAACTCTGAAAAATCCCTTGTTGTAAAGACAGCAATCAGAAGTAAGGCTTATCAGGCTGAAGAGTTAGCTCAGTGATTCCAGCTCTTGCCTTGCAAGCGCAGGGCCCTGAGTTCAATCCCGGTAACCACATACAATGCTGGGTGTGGCAATTCACGCCCACCAGCAATCAATACCACATACCACTCTGCTGGGCATGGTGGCTCACGCCTGTAATCCCAGCACTCAGGAGGCAGAGGCGGGATGATTGCTGAGTTCGAGGCTTGCCTGGGCTACATAGTGAGCTCAGAGCCAGCCTGAACTACAAAGTGAGACCCTGTCTCAAAAAAAAAAAAAAAAGAAGTAAGGCTTATGGAGCAAGGCACTTAATTGCCTCTACTGTTTAATCCATGTAAGAGTCCTTTAGGGTGGGCATTATTACTAGCCCCACTCTGTAGACGAGGAAAATGAGGCCCAGCAAAGTGAAAGTATTTGTTGAAGATCACACACTTAAGTAAGGCTACAGTGCCAGTGTCCAACTCACAGGCTGGAGTCCTCCCTGTTTCCCTGAACTCCCCAAAATCTTTGGAGGGGCAGACCTTCAACAGAACCCCAAGGAAGCCTGGCTCCCGGACCCATGTTCCTGCACCACGCCCCACTGCCTTTCTTGGTGTCTGTCTTTTCTCCCCACTCTCTACTAACAATTCGCAGAGATAAGAATAATCAGAACTGCCGTGTGCTGACATTTGCTCAGCCAACATCGCTGGGGCCTGGGCTTTCCATTCATCTCCTAGTCTATCCTCCAGACGTAGCATGCAGTAAATAGGAAGGAAACTGAGACTCAGAAAAGTTGAGAAGCCAGCCTGATGTTGCATGACTCATAGGCAGCAAAACTGAGGTTCCATCCAGGCATGAGACCTAGGATCCTTCATGAACTCCAGGTGACCCCGGCACTGTGTGCGAATTTCACTTCATGTAGGCCACCTAGGAGAAGGGGGAGGAGGGGAAACTGAGGCAAGGTAAGAGCTGAGCTTCACCAGGGCTCACCTGTTCTCTCCTTGGTGCCACTGCTTGATGCCAGCTACAGGAGAGCTGCGGCAGGCAGAGTCCCTGCCCCACGCTCCTGCCTCACAGACATGCCACAGAATCTTCTCATCACTCTCTAGAGAAGCTTCTCTTATTTTTAATTTTTAGAGGAGGAATCTGCAGGCCAGAGAGGTGACAGGGCCTGCTGGAGTCATCAGGTGAGAGACTTGCCTCCGCTGGAATTTGAACTCCAAACTGCCAGACTCCAAAGGTCGGGTTTGTCCCATGCGGCGAGCTTACAGAGGCACCTGTTAGGCAGGACCCAGCCTAAAGCTTGGTGACGTGGCCATCTCCAAGACAGTCCTTGTCCCCACTCCCAGGATATGCCCAGTGACGGCTGGAAGGAAAGCCACCATCACCCTGCCCCAGGCTCCGTGACAACATGCTCCTTTCTATATTTCCACAGGACACAATAAAGCTGTGCCTTGCTGTGTGCCTGGTACATTTCCCAAGCTCGCAACAACTTGTAAGAAAAATGTCACCGTTTCCATTTTGTAGCTGAGGAACTAAAACTCAGACTCAGTTCAAAAGCCAGGGCGCGTTCTCCAGTTCTCTCCTGGGCACTGTGCTGCTCAGATGTGGGAACCCGAGGCCTTAAGGGACCGAGGCACTCAGGAGGCTAAAAGCTTTCAGAGGATGGGGCCTCTGCACAGGCTGGAGGGTTAGAAGAGGGTCTCCTGCCAGGACAAGAGCCTCAGTGTCATCGGTCCTGCTCAGGAGTAGGATGACTAACGTCTGTCCTCTCCGGTGCAGGGTCCTTATCTCTCAGCCTCCAGGAGCTTCCCACCCCTATCTAGGGACCTCCGGCTCATCAGCCTTCACTCCAGGGGCCCCAAAGGGGACTCAAAGGAGCCACAGGCTCGTGGGGCTGCAGGTCTGCAGGGAGGCCGTGCCCCGTGTCATCTGGCCGGGTGGGAGGTTCCAGGGCACCTCGGGCCGGGTGTGGGAGCCGGCGGCCCCGGGTGACTCCATCAGGGCGGTCACTGCAGGATGACACTCCGGGAAGTTCTCCGACAGCCGCACTTCTTGCCGTGGCCCTGTGTAGGCAGGCCGAGGTCAGATGGGCCTGTGCTGTAGTCTCAGAGCAGCAGGTCCCAGACAGAACCAGCAAAGATCTCCGTAGAGCGTTTTCCTGAGAAGGAAAAGGAGATGGTGTCTACAAAGAGCCAGGCACTCAACGCAAACTAGTTTCCTCCTTGGCAGATGGGGAAACTGAGACCCAAGGGTAAATCTTTTTCAAGTCTCATCACCTGCACCTCAGTGGTGGCCCCTGGCAGTACCACCCTTTTGGATAGTGGTGCTGCTGCTTAGATGTTCTTCCCATGAGTGTCCCGTTACACCATCCCCGCTGACAGTAGACACTCAGTAGACGTCTTGACCCATGGTATTCAATGCAAGGTCCATGTCAATGTGAACTTGGGCTTCGTTTCAGTCCAATGACTGGTTTTTCAAAGAATGGTCAGTGCACCAAAGATGAATAAGAGAGGACACCAGGTAGTACATGAAATGATGTTTTTTTATTTTAATAGTTGGATTATTTGATATAATTACTGTGGTAAGTGACTGGTTTTCCACTTAGAGAAAATGATTATTTTAGAAATTCCTCTCTCTCTGTCTCTCTCTGTCTCTCTGTCTCTCTGTCTCTCTGTCTCTCTCTCTCTCTCTCTCTCTCTCCACAAGGATCACTACATAGTTCAAGCTGGCTTTGAAATCACTGTGTAGCCCAGGCTGGCTTTGAATTTACAGCGATCCTCCTGCCCCAGTCTCTCTAAAGTGCTGGGATACAGGCATGAGTCAGCATGCTCAGCCTAGAAATACCTTTATTTAAGTTAAAAAGAGTCAACTAAAAAAATATATTTAAGGGCTGGAGATTTAACTCGATGATTCTGGCACCTGCCTAGCAAGTGCAAAGTTCCTGGTTCAATTCCTGCTACCACATACAACAATACTGGCGGTGGTGCGTCACGCCCACCAGCAATCAGTGCCACATACCACAATGCCGGGCGTGGAGACAGGAGACAGAGGCAGAGGGATTGCTGAGTTTGAGGCTTGCCTGAGCTACACAGTGAACTCAGGGCCAGCCTGAACTACAAAGAGAGACCCTGTCTCAAAAAAAGCAAATATATGCATATGTGACATATGAAGATGGACACTAAGGGAAACCTATTAGAGGCTTGTCTGCCCGCCCTTGGGAAGTGACCCGTAGCACATCACAGGTCCCTCTGGGTCTCATTCTGGCCTGCTAAAGGCAGGCGGTGAGAAGCAGCTTCTGATACCTGATTTACTTAGGTCTCCAGCAGGTCCTGGCCTTGCGGCCCACGTCACTTTTCTGTTGACCACTGGAGGGCATGAGTCACACAAATTCTGGCAGCTGGGAGGTGAGATCTTCCTGCACCACTTTGAATGACTTAAGATGTCCCAAACCGAGGGGTTTTTGCTGGAAATACCCAGTGATCACCCCTATGTACATAGACCAAAGAGGAACCGGGAGACATCAGGCCTTGCTTGCCAAGTCCTTGGCACACGACTCACGTAGATTGGTGTAGCCTGGCACAGTGCAGGAAGACTTGGCCTGACTGGCTGCTAGCAGTGAGGTTCCCACCAGGAGTTTCCTTTAAAGGCCCAATTCTTGTTGACTCTCCCCCAAACATACTCCCTCTTCCGCCCTCCCACGCGGCTAAGAACCTGCCCTTCAGAAGAGGAGTAACAGCTGGGGCGGCACCCGGGCTAGTCCTGAGTGACGGCCAGGGGAAGAGGATTCAGGTATGAGTGGTGTGTCTGGAAGATGCAAGAGACCAGAGTAGGGAACAAAGATATGTCACAAGGAAGGGCAGGCAGCCACCAAGGGTGCGGTATAAGCCAGCTACCAAGACAGGAAACTGGGGAATGTCACTGGGGAATGCAGAATGCGAGAACACCGGGCTCTGAAGGACACCTCCCGAGCTACTCACCCCCGAATTCCGCAGTGTCATTCACCAGTTGAGGCTATTCCTGGGGACATCGAGTCCCCCAGGCCTGCTGTGGATAAGCCCACCTTCCTTAATTCTGGAAAAGCTGTCTGGCCCAGGATGTGGGTTTTGACAGCAGAATCCACAAGAATTTGTTATGACAAGGAATCTTTATGGTATGATTGGAAAAATATCAGATTATAATGCCACGCTCACCATGTAAAATTAAGGCATAAGAAAAATTGCTAGAAAAATGCTAGAAATAGTAAATGTGGATGACATATAAGTGGTGATAGTCTTCTTTACCTTTTTCTAGACTGGCCAGGTAGACATGCTAGTTTTATAATCAGGAAAAAAAGCAAATATTTACCTTTCAAAAATATTTGTTAGAATGTGATGATCCTCATGGGTCACTTCCCCCAAAGGACAGAGGTTGCCAGTCACAATTAAATGGCAAGAAGCAAAGAAAAGGCAGCGAGCCCAGCTCCTGTCAGTCCTGCATTCACTGTACACATAGACTGCGGGCATCAGTCACCAAGCCTGGTCCTGGGGTCCAGAGGCCAACAATAGCAGTCAAACTAGCTTTCTCTCTTCTCTCCATTGTTTCCTGCAGAGATGACAGCGTTTAAGTCCTAGAGCCTGGTTGAAATGGTGCATTTGGGGTCGGAAGCTGGGTCCTTGAAAACACACTGGAAAGTGAGAGGATAGGCCGAAAAGCTCAAAAGGCCAGCAAGGTCGGTAGGAGCAGGATTGCTGTTTCTTGAACCAGAACTGGGTCTGGCTTTTTCAGGAAAGGGAAAGAGAATGGGGTGAAAGGAGAGAGGAGGATACACCAGCAGACTGCGGGGGAGCTCAGGACTGGGCTCAAGGTAACAGCAGGGGTCACTATTAGACACACGCAGGACAAGTCTCAGGCCTGTCCCCTAAAATCATCTATGGACCTTGAAGCAGTTTTTGTGTCTAGCTTATTTCACTGATTATAATGTTTCCAAGGTTCATCTGTGGTGTGGCGTGTTTAAGCACTTCCTTCTCTGTTGAGTGAATAATATGGCCCTATAGGAGTAGAGCACATTTTATTTATCCATTCCTCAACTGATGGGCATCTGAATTGTCTCCACTTTTGGGTTATTGATGAACGACGCTGCTGTGAACCTTTGAGTACGGGGTCTTGTGTGGACACACATGTCCAGCCCTCTTGGGTATGTACCTGGGAGTAGGTTTCCTGAGCAGTAAGGAAACCTTGCATTCTGCGTTTCTGAGGAACTTGTAGACAGTTTCTGAAGGTGGCTGCCCAGTTTTGCACCTCCACTGGCGGAGTATGAAGACTAACTACTCCACATCCTGGCCAACACGTATTATGGCCATTGTTGTTACTGCTTCCGAGTGGGTGTGAAGTGGCCAGTGGACTTCTGAGGGCTGAGTGCGTGGCAAGCCAGTGGTTGGCTGGACGATCGTGGGGAAGTGGACGCCAGGCTTCCTGAGCCCAGGCTCTGGTGCTAGTGCGAGAGCTGCTCACCAGGTCCTAAATCCAGAAGAGACACAGCACCGGGCAGCCTGGCCCTGACCAGGATTCCTAACACTCGATCTGCCTCAGCCCGGAATGGTTCCAAAGCGCACAGGTAGCCTGGGCTCCTGTAGCTTGTGGAAGGCTCTAGAGGAGAGAGGCAGGCCAGGCTCTGCAACTCCTCTGAGCCTGCCTCTCTTCTGTGAAATGGAGGGCAGCTGTGAGAATGAAAGGACACGTGCCAGGCAAGCGCTCGATGTGGGGAGTTTCCTTTTCCAGTTGTTTCGCAGGGGGTCCATCAGCATCCAACACGAGACCTGAACATCCTACTTACGCCCTTGGGTGGTGTTGAGCAGACAGAGACATCTGATTAGTACTTGTTTGGGTCCCAGGGCAGGCCCAGGGAAATCACATAGAAAGGTACCCAGATTCCAAGGCAAGCGGTCAGCCTGGACTGACCCATCGCGCCAACATTTATAGGCAAGTAATGGCTACTCAGAGCCTCTCACTGAGAATGATCTTAAGGTTCTGTAGTTTAAGGGTCAGTAGGAAAGAGTGGGCACATATTCTCTGGGAAGATGGTCCCTGACCCCCTCTTTCTGCCCCTGGTCTAGGACAGTATGTGGCTAGCTCACCCATAGGACTTGTTGGTTGGGCAGTTTCAAGGTCAAAAAGCAAAGAGGGATTGTTGAAATAAATCGACCGGTGCAGGGTGGCAGCGGTTCGGGTGGCTCTGCCCATCCTGCAGGCGGCACTCTCTGGTTCCTGGAGAACCTAGGTGGCACTTGTCACTAACTGCTCAGTGAGGCCCCGGGCACCTGCAGGCCCAGGAGAGACGATGGGCCTCTCTGTGTGACTTGGGTTCCTCTTGTAACACGGACACTACAGTGACCTCCATCACGGACTGTCGTGTAACTTGCCAGGGGATCTCAGAGATGGAGATTAAGAAGGAAAAGAAGGGTACATAAGCCCTCCATTTTGCCAGAAGAGAAAACTGAAGGAGGTATTAGGTCAGGAGAGCTGGAAAAAAAGCATAGATACTTAAGTAGCCTGTGACTGCAACTTTGCCTCAGGCCCTTGCCCTGCCTTTAATTCCATAGTCGCTCTTTTGTCTTTAATACTTACCTCTCTTCTGGAAGGACTCTTTCTAGAAGTCTTTGCACATCTATTCTAGTCTGGCTCACTTCCAAGAGGCTTCTGGGCTATGGTTGCTCTGTCATGTGTCACGTGACCTGACCGGTTGTTTAGATAGGATGGAGGTGTCACCATGACTCAGCCAGAGGCCTCAGGTGGTGTGATGGACCCTGTCTCCAGAGATTTGAGTAGAGACAGACAGAAGAACAGTGATTAATACTGGGGTTTGCAAAACAACAACAACTGGGATTTACATACAAAGGAGCCCCAAAGAGAGTAGGGAGCCACCAAGAGAAGTCAGGAGTAACTAGGTGCCACCTGGAAGGGTGGCAGAGGACAGGTTGTAGGGACAGGGACTGAGGAGGTGCCCTCAGTCTAGGATGCTCCAGCCAGACAGGGTGGAGACAACCCAGGTGCTGGAGAGGACTGTCTTTAGCAACCCACTCTATCAGCCACAATCCCCCCGGGGCCATACGTCTGGTTTCCTTATTGCCTAGATTATTTTTACTATAAACTCTCTGGTGTGAGGGCCATAACATTTTGGCAGTTCCCAGACAGATCCTAACACAGGTGCTGCCGCTTTATTGAGGAAGTCTCCAGTTCATGAAAGAAAAAGAGATTAAAAAAAAAAGAAAGAAAGCAAATGTTTTATTTACTGGGATTGAGGAAGGAAAGAAGTTGGGCTATGATAAGGGTTAACACTGGAAAGTACCATGAGAGCAAATTTGCCGGGATTCTATGAGAGCGGGGAGTTTTGCTGGAGTTTCTGTTGGAAAATGGCCCACTAAGCAGCCTTATACCACCGTTAGCAAACAGACCGCTTTGTGATCTTGCAGTGAGTCTACCTATCCCATGTGCAATATGGAGATGTGGGTTTTCTCAAATACAGATGGGATTAAACCCCTCACACGAAGTCACACAGCACTTACAGCTTCCTTGACTAAAAGCTGAAGCCAGCAGCTCAGGGCCTAGCTGTTGTCCGAGCGTGAGTCTCATTGTCTGGGTGCACTTGGCTGGTCATACTCGGGGCCCTGAGCTTGTGAGTCAAGATGGCCAGGAGGAGGGTCTCAGGCCCCTTTAGTCCCCTCATCCTGCCTCCAGCCCCAGCTCCTGGCAGCCACTGATACATACACCATCCTTATAGCATCACCTTTTCTAGATTGTTATATAAATGAAATCGTAGTGTGGAACATTATAGATGGACTTCTTCTACCTAGCATAACATCTTCCAGAGTCTACCATGTTATCAGGTATTGAATTCACTTCATGTCACTGTTAAAAGGTATCAGTTTGGGGCAATTAGAAAGAGAGCTGCTAAGCTTTCACATGCAGACTTTTATGTGAAAATAAGTTTAGTTTCTCCAGGTTAGACACCTAGGATTGGAATAGGGGGGTCTCGTGGTAAGTGTGTGAGTGGCACCCCAAACTGTTTCCCAGAATGGCTACACCATGTCTAGTTCCTGCCAGCAATGAGAGCTGGTCAGCCCTTGGTATTGTCAGGTTTGTTTGTTTGTTTGTTTGTTTGGCCATTGTACAAAGTGAGTAATTGTGTCTCATTGTGGTTTTGCATTTCTCTAATGATGAATCATGTTCACTTGCCATCTGTATGTCTTCTTTGGTGAATGGTCAGTTCCTTTTATTCATTCTTCAAGTTTGTTTTTCATCATCTTCCTCTCGGGTTTCACAGGTTCTCTAAAGTCTGGGTATGAATCCTTTGTCAGATATATGGTTTGCAAATACAATCTCTCAGTCTTTTCAGTTTTTATACTAAGTGTTTCTTGCAAGGGTAAGTATTAATTTTTTTTTTTGAGACAGGGTCTCACTTTGTAGTTTAGGCTGGCCCTCAGCTCACTATGTAGCCCAGGCAAGCCTGGAACTCAGCAATCCTCCTGCCTCTGCCTCCCGAGTGCTGGGATGACAGGCGTGAGCCACCATGCCTGGCACTGTGGTATGTGGTATTGATTGCTAGTGGGCATGAGTCACCACACCCAGCATTGTATATGGTTACCGGGGATCGAACTCAGGGCCTTGTGCTTGCGAGGCAGGCGCTGGAACCACTGAGCTAAATCTCCAGCCCTGAAAGTATTAAATTTTAATGAAGTATAATATATCAGTTTCCTTTTTTATGACTCACTGAGCGTGGTTCTGTCAAACAAATTCACTGGCCTGACAAGGGAAACAAGGGAGATCTTGGCAAAGGGAACAGCATCTACAAAGGCCCAGGGCCTGGAAAGCAGGGTGGGTTTGGAAATCCTATGTGACTCAGCACTGCTGAAGAGGAGAGAGAGAGAGAGAGAGAGAGAGAGAGTGTGGAGTGTGTGTGTGTGTGTGTGTGTGTGTGTGTGTGTGTGTGTAGAAGGCTGGAGAATCATAGAAGGAACCAGATCACAGACCTCTTGGATGGTTTGCCAAGAAATGTGGATTTTTCCTCTACTAGATGAGAGAACTACCAAAGATCACAATATATACTGACATATTTTGGTTAAAGAACTAAACATAATTTATCATAGAAACATATAGATTAACAACAAGATGATTAAAGGCCTATAAAATCCTACCACCTAAAAGACAGTTATATACTAGCTTGGCTGGTTCTTCTATTCATATATGCACAGACATAATCTTTTTCACACAAAAATGAAATCACTCCATATGTACACTATTCTGTAACATGCTTTTGTTCATTTTTAATAAATAAGACATGTAAACAATTTTCCATGTCATTCTTTCCCTTTGTTCTTTTTTGAGATTAACTTTCCTTCTTTATTGTATCTTTAATGTAGTATTTTGTGCATTCTAATTAAAACATATTACATTAAAAACATACTAATATTCAGAATTACTGCACTCTCATCTGCCTAAAGCATTAGAACCAACCATGACCTCAGCTCACACACATGTGCTGGTCACTGTTCTTTGTAGGTATTAACTCCTGTGCCTCAAAACAGTCCTCCAAGGTTGTGATATTATTGTCTTCAAGTGATTATGAAGAAAGGCACAGAGAGGTTAACCAGCTTACCAAAGGTCACACAGACCATGAGAGGCAAAGTCAGAGTGAGATTGTTGGGGGTAAAGCCAGTTGGCCTTGCTAATGGCTGGTCACAGAGCAGAGGTGTCAGAAGTGACTCCCAGGTTTCTGCCTGTTATGATTAATGGACAGGGATGCCTCTTACTGAGATGGAAAGATAGTAGAAGGAGCTGATATAGGCGGAGATCAGAAATTCAACAGTGGCAATTGAGGTTGTGAGTCCCTAGGAAACTATAAGTGAATGAATGGTTGTAGAATAAATAAACGCACTGATGAATGATCAGCCTTCAGGCAAGACATTCGCAGGGCAGTGCAAATTGCTCTGGTCCTTCGTGGCAGGGAAGTGTAAAGCCGTAGTGTATCATCAAATAGGTTTGAGCTGTCTATAATAGGCCAGAGCAGACGTCTGAGTCAGGTTGTTTTCAACAATGTTTGGTCAAGTTCCCAGAGTCCAGTGCTGCTCCACTGACAAATGGCTGCCCCATCCCCACTGGGAAGGTACCCTGAACCTGGGAGCGGGCCTCGTGCCGGAGCTGTGTTCAAAGCTGGGTCCCGCTCTCCCCAGCAGCCTCCTTAGAACAAGGCACATTTCTCAGCTCTCCAGACAAGAAGGAGGTGGAGGACCCGGGAGCTTTCAAGCCTCATCAGGAGACAAAGGGCTCTTCATCATTTAATTAAAATGCCCATCAAAGACCTCAGAAGATAGGGGTTACTTGGGATGAAATAAAAATAGTTGGAGGGAGCATATTACAATTTAATTTCATTCTAGGGGCATCTATGAGGTTTTAATATTAGAAAGACTTAATCCATCACTAAAGTTCCATCTGTCCTGTCCTATCAGGGACATTTCTGGAGATGTTCACCTCTCATTTGAGAGGTCTGGAGAGCTCTGTCTTTTGTTTCTTGGTGACAGGAAAACGATGAGGGGGTGGGGGTGGCTAGTCTTTGGCAGGTGTTTAATGTGTAAGGAAGGAAAGAATGATGGAAGGGAGGGAGGGAAGAAGGGAAGGAGGGAGGGAAAGAAGGACAGGGAGGAGAGAGGCCCTCTTTAAACTCTGGGTTTAAAATTTGTCCAATCTTGGGAGTGAACCTTGAAGCCCCAGCAGAGTGACCCTCTGTACAGTTTTTCCTCCAGATAATCTGTGACTTACTCCCTCTCTCCCTTAAGTCTTTGTTCACAAGTTGCTTCCTCATTGTGGCCAATCCTGCTGCCCCTGTTTAAAACTGCAGCATGGCCCTCTCTCGGCCCTTCTGCTCTCCCTTGCTGCACTCTATGAATCTTTCTTGCTTAACTTCACATCTCTGGCATCTTACCTATTTATTTGCCCATTGTCTGTTTCTCCCCAGTAGAATACAAGCCTCACAGAGCAAGATTTGTGTCTATCTTGCTTATCGATGTGTACCCGGTGTTTGGTATAGTACCTCGATAATGCCTTGATCGATATTTCGTGATGAATGCATGGATTAATATGGCAGAGAAGGGACTGCTCATCGACTGCAATCACTACTGCCTTCCCAAGAGCGTGGACTTCAAGGATGCTCTCTGGTTAGTGGAGCCCAGAGATCCACAGGTGCCTCGTCCCAAGATGGAGCTGCTCTATAAGGCTGAGATGCTGGGGAATGGCATGACTCAAGGAATGAAATATTCTTTTACCATCAGCTCAAGGGCCAGGACTGTCACCCCCTTGTTTCTCTCTACTCAGCGCCCACCAGCCGAAACTGAGACACACACAGGGTGCCGCCGCAATGCCGTGTCTGCAAGAGTGGATTTCTTGTCCCTTGCAGATGGCAGGGCAGTTGCCAGGGCTCACGTAGCCAGAGGGAAGGCCGGGGAGCAGACTGGGAAATAACCAGACAGAAGGCATCTGCCTGGAAAATATTAATCTTGTCTGCTGTCCGTAGAACTTAAATCCAGAATGCTTTCTCTTTCACTGGGAAAAATAAATAGTTCTGGGGCCCAAAATATACAGGACTTTCCCCAGATACTATTGCCGCCAGCACCAGCTTGCTTAAGTCTTTCATGGCTTAGAGCCTGTTTTCCTCCAGAAGTATAAATGTGGCCTAGACGACAGTAAAAGTAATAAAAACATTTTAATATGCAAAGCCAGGTTCTTGCTTTCACTATGAGTTTTCTTGGTAATCTCCAGTTTTTCCAGTAACAGTATAAGTCTTGGTCTGGGGTCACATCTTTCAAAGTGACACCTGGGAACCAGAGAATTTCATAAATGGGAAAAAGCAACTTTCTGCTTCAAGATGGCCCTCTGCTTCAGAGCTGATGATGCTGTGCTATTCCAGGGAATCTGTACCCATGCTGCATCTCTTCCTGCCAGTTTAACAATATGGAGAACTTCCCCAGCTTTGAACACATGGGAAGTATTCAGATTCCTGCTATAAACTAGAGGTCTTGGGCTGGGGGGCGGGTTGCTCAATTGGTAGAGCATGTGCAAAACCCTGAGCTCAATCCCAGCACCAAAACAAACACGAACCCCTAGGGCTTCACATTAAACGTAAGCCTCTCAGGGAAGAAGGGATAGTTTTTCATTAAATAGTACCGGGAACAATCAGAGTTCCATATCAGATTTGATCTCTACCTCACACCAAACACCAAAGTCAATTCAAAATGGATCACAAACCTAGATATGAAAGATAGAACAAGAAAACTTTATAAAGGAAACTGAAATATCTTCATGTACTTGGAGCAGGCCAAGATTTCCTAAATAGAACACAAAAAGCACCAACCATAAAATAAAAGGTTGATAAATTGAACTTTATTAAAACTAAAAACTTTGGGC